>JAPDFW010000100.1:0-237904 GCA_028826165.1 Anaeramoeba ignava
TCTAACATCAATTATCATCAGGTGATGTTCCATGATGATTTATAATTCAAATCAACAAAAGTAATTGTATATCCGTGAACACTTTATTTGGTTGAATTAGACTAAAATATTAATTTTTGAAATTAATCGGCAAAAGTATAATTAAGTTTAATTTGATCTTACCTGAATCTGCACAGATACAAATTACAATAATAATGAAGAATTTAGATTATTTGAGATTTATACTAATTTTACTAATTGAAAATTTGATAAAGATAAAATGTAATGTTAAAATCAAATAATGAATAATGGCCTATCATTTTAATGTAAATTGTGTATTTCTTGATTGATTCTTAATATGGCTTGGGAATTTTAAACTTCATATTTTCAATTTCCTTCAACTGCTTGTTAATATTTAGCTTTTCATGCTACCACCATAGCCGAAGCCAAATCTTTCCAAATTGTAAAAGTATCATTGGAAAAACATTTTTGAAAACTTATAGAGAAAGATTTTGAAAACCAACTTTTATAATATTATTAAGATAAACAGATTGATTTCCAATTTCCCAATTTTAATTAAATGATAATAATCTCCATTTTGATAAATCGAATTATTGTTAATACTGCTAAATTTTCTTCATTTAAAAATTTCCTCTATAATAATAAATTCCAATTATAAAGAGAAAGAAGTATTTGAACCTATTGAAATTACTGAATAATAACTTCCTCTAAAAGATGCTTTTATCATCAATCAAAATATTAGATTGATTAATGTTTGACAAATCTCCATTGAAAGAAAGAACTCAAATTAGATTAACTTTCAGTAACTTGAATCCCAGTTGAAGATTCAATTCCTTTTTAAAATTAAAATTAAAATTAAAATTAAAAATTAAAATTAATTAAAATTAAAATTTAATTAAAAAGTAAAATAAAAGTAAAATTTAAATAAAAATTAAAATTAAAATTAAAATTAAAATCCAAAAATAAGAAAATTTGGAAAAATTTAAATTTAAAATTAAAATAAAATTTGAAATTAAAATTAAAAAGAAATTAAAATTAAAATTAAATTCCAAAAATTAAATTAAAATTAAAATTAAAATTAAAATTATTAAAAATTAAAAATCAAATTAAAGTAAAATTAAAATTAAAATTAAATTAAAATTCAAATCAAAATTAAAATTAAAAGTGAAATTAAAAGTGATTAAAATTAAAATTAAAATTAAAATTAAAATCAAAATTAAAATTAAAATTAAAATTAAAATTAAAATTAAAATTAAAATTAAAATTAAAATTAAAATTAAATTAAAATTAAAATCCAAAAATAGAAAAATTTGGGAAAAATTAAAATTAAAAATTAAAAAATTACCTGTATGAGTAACATTATTTTTCAAATACCACCAATTTAGGCCCACGAGTTTTTAACAGTTACATTTACTTCTAATCCATCAGCATAAAAACAAGAATTAAATTTCCAGAATATTGATTTTTGAAAAATGTAAATATGATGAAGAACTACTCTCTTGAACAAAAATGAATTTGATAAAAGAAAAACAAATTGAAAAAGAAAAAGAAAAGAAAAGAAATTTAATCATTTTCTTTTTGATTGTTAATTAATTGATTAATTAATTAATTGATTAATTGAAAAATTAAAATCAAAAATCAAAAAATTTTCAAATGAAAATTAAAAAGTGAAAATCAAAAATTAAAAATTTTTATTTTAAAAATCTCAATAAAAATAAAAAATAAATTAAAAAGCAAATTTATTTTAATTTTAGCTTCTGATTTTAATTTTAAAATTTATTTTAATTTAAAATGTAGTTTATTTAATCAATAAAATAAAAATAAAATCCAAAAATTAAATATAATACGAATAAAGGCAAAATAAAAAGTAAATTTTAATTTTAATTTTAATTTTAATTTAAAAATAAAAATAAATTTAAAATTTGATCTCTTTTTATTTTTAAATTAAGTAAATAAATTAATTAAATTAAATTAAATTTAAAATTAGTGAAACAAAAAATTAAATTAAATTAAAAAATTAAATTAATTAAATCAAATTAAAATTAGTAATTAAATTCATTAAAATTATTAAATTAAATTAAATTAAATTATTAAAGTAGATTAGATTGATTAAATTAATTAAATTAGATTCAAATTAGATTAAATTAAATTAAATTAAATTGGAATTAAATTAGATGGATGGAATCTGATCTTTTTCTTTTTCTTTTTATTTTTGATTGTTTTGGAATTATTTTTACTTTTTGGATTCCAAAATTAAGTAAAATTAAAAATTAAAAATAAAAATTTTTTTGTTTTGTTTTTGTTTTTATTTTTGTTTTTAAAATTCATTCAATTGAAAAAGAAAAAGAAAAAGAAAAAGAAAAATATTTTCCTTTTTCTTTTTGATTGATTCGTTATTGATTAATTGATTGATTACTTGATTGATTGATTGATTGATTAATTGGTTGATTTGATTGATTGATTAATTAATTGATTAATTGATTGATTATTGTTTTGAATTAATTGATTAATTGATTAATTAGTGATTCGAAAAAAGAAAGAAAAAGAAAAAGAAAATTGAAAATTGAAAAGTGAAAGGTGAAAAAGAAAAAGAAGGTGAAAAAGGTGGGCCGTTGGAATTGAATATTAAAGTGTTTTGTTGAATAATAATTGTTCGAATTGATTTCTGTATAAGTTGAATAATTAATTGCAATTATTGTTTCTTTACCTCAAATATAAATCATTTTAGAATTTTGGGGAGTAAATGTTGAGCCAGTTTTTAATAGTAGTATATCCTTCTGAATCTGAATAGAAATTTGCACCATTTGCTTCTAAAATATTCTCAATTATTACAGTGAAAATTATATTACTTTTTAAAATACTTTCCACATTCAAAGTTCAATTCTTCTTCAATTTTTCCAGTTTCTAAATTTACTTTTTGATTATTAACTTTGAAAATTTTGAATTATAATATTTTTACAATTTGTTGAATTTTTCCTCTATTATTTTTAAACAAAATATGAAAAATTAATTAATTGTTGAGATGATGATTTAAATTTTCTTCATTCACATAAATAATAACACTCAATTATTATCAAAAGATCTATAATCAATAATAGTATTATTTGAAAAATAATTTTTGAAACCTTTTAGTTTTGATTTGAAAGAATTTGATAAATTGATCCATTTTAAAGGAATTGAAAATTATTGCATTATCAAGACTTGAATATGATGATGTTTCAATTAAAGAAATTTGACAAGATTTATAATGTAATACAATAAGTTGATAAAGAAAGAACAATATGGATTTGGATGATTGATTGAAACATTAAACAGTGAATTGAATAAGGAGGATTTGGAAATGTTGAAAAATTATTAGTTTTATCGCACAAATATTCCATTTAGTAATATAAGAATCATGATAAAGATTTTTCAAAAAGAAATTGAGAAGATAAATTAACAATTAATTCTTGTTCAATATAAATCAAATTTGTTTTTATTCAAAAAAAATGTAAATATATCCATAATTTGGAAGTCCCAAAAATATCATTGTTTTCAAATATAAATGTATCATTTGTTTCATTTTTGTAAAAGATTCTAATAATATCTATTTATTTTATTTTTCAAAAATGAATTTTTAATTCATTCAAATTAAATTCAAATTCAAATTCAAATTCAAAAATAAAAATAAAAATACCTTTTAATTGAAAAGTTTTGTTTGTTTTGAATATTTAATGAATTAATTAAAATTGATGGATGAGACAGAGGGGAGGTGGTCCATTATTAAATCTAACTTAAAATATATGAAGATGAAAGTTCACTTCCATAAACTCAAATACATAAATCTGATTGTATACATAAACAGCAGTTCTAGATTTTCATTTCAGGAATTGTTAAATAATTATTCCATCAGAATGAATAATTGAATTAATCAAAGTTCCATTATAATAAGTTGAAAAATTTCCATTTTTATAAGTAAAAACAACATGATTTAAATCAAATAGTGAAATATTGGAATAAAAGAGTTTTATTTTTGATTTTGATCAAATCAAATTTGAATTTGAGGAGGAGATTGAATCTTGTCAGTTACTGCAAAAAAATATAATCTCCTGCTTCCATGTGTAAAAAATAGAGTATAAAATGAATTATTTTCAGGAGGTTGAAAAACCAAAATTCAAAAGAAGAAGCTTGCTCAGTATATGAAGTTGAATTTAATCCACATCCTTGAGTTAAATCAGAACAAATTACAATATATTGGGATTAGATTAATAATATTAATTTGAGTCATATTAACACCAGAACTAAAAAGTGAAGGATAAAAATTTCCAGAAACACCAGAGAAAAAGAAAGTTTGATCAGGTAAAGAAGCAGCAATATCACCTTTTCCTTCATTAAATTTAAATTCAAATTGTTTATTAACTTGAGATAATCTAATTTCAATTAAAAATCAAAAATAAATTGAAAAGATTAAATTTAAAATTATTTGCCATTTTGTTTTGTTTTTGTTTGTTTTTGATTAATTAAATTTTGTTTTTTTGTTTTTTTTTGGAAAAGAAAAATGGATTTTTAATTAAAACATTTTTCTTAAAACTCCATTAATTAATTAGTCATTTAATTTTAATTTTATTTTTATTTATTTAATATTATTTAATATTTTTAATTTAATAAAAATATATAAAAATGGTAAATTTAATCTAAATCAAGATCAAATCAAGATCAAATTTAAAACAAAATTTAAAATTAAAAACAAAAAACAAAAATTCAAAACAAAAATTTTTCAATATAAAATTTAATTTTGATCAATAAATAAATTAAATAAATGATAAATTAAATAAAAGAAAATTTATTATTTTAAATTTAATTTTAAATAAAAAAAAAAAAATTAAAATTGCTTTTTGGATTTTTTTTTGAAATTTAAAATCCAAAAATTTAAAATTAAAATTAAAATTAAAATTTAAAATTAAAATTAAAATTAAAATTTAAATTAAAATAAAATTAAAAATTAAAATTAAAATTAAAAATTAAAATTAAAATTAAATTAAAAATTAAAAATTAAAATTAAAATTAAAATTAAAATTAAAATTAAAATTAAATATTATTTCTTTTTTTATTATTATTATTTTAAAATTAATTTTGATTTTAAATACTAAAAAAAATCGTCAAAATCAAAAAATTAAATTTAAAAATTTTAAAAATAAAATTAATAAATCTTAATAAAATTAAATTAAATCAAATATCTATTTTCTAATTTTGATTTTTGCCTAATTTTTATTTAATTTTATTTTAATTTTTGAAATGATGAAAAATTTATCCAAATTTTTCCTTTTTAAAAACAAAAAGAAAAAAAATTTATTTGAAAATAAAAAAAATTAAAATAATAAAAATAATAAATTAAATTTAAATTTATTTATTTAAATAATTAGAATTAAATAAAAATATTTTATAAATAATTAATAAAAAAATTAATCCAAAAAGAAGAAAAAGAAAAAGAAAAATTTATTTTTATTTTTAATTCATAAAATTAATAAAATAAATAAATAAAAAAACTAAAAAAAATATCTTATAATAATAAAATATTTAATAATAAAATAATAAATTAAAATTAATTATTTATTTAATTAATAATCAAAATAATTATTAATTATTTATTTTTAATTTAATTATTAAAAATTCTAAAAATTATTTTTCTTTTTCTTTTCAAAATAAAATAAAAATAAAAATAAAAATAAAAATAAAAATAATCTTTTTAATAATTATTTTGATTAATTTAATAATTATTTAAAATTAAATTATTATTCAAAATTTATATTTATTTCTTTTTAATAATTTGGAAAATTAATTTTAATTTTTATTTTTGGATTTCAAATTTTTAAATAAAAATAAAAATAAATTTAAATCAAATAAAATAAAATAAATATTTATTTTTGTTTCACTTTTTGATTATATTTTATTTTTATATATTAAGGTCAAATAAAAATTTGATTAAATTAAATAATAAATATTTATTTTATTCTTATTAAATTTAAATTTTAAATTTAAGAAGAAAGAAAGAAAGAAAAGAAGATAATTAAAATATTAAATAAATTTATTATTTGATTTTTTTATTTATTATTTATTATTTATTATTTTAATATTGTTTTTGTGATTAAGATTTATAAATTTATTTTTATTTTTGATAAATTTAAAAATAATTTTATTTTCTTTTTCTTTAATTTTTAATTTAAATTTTTAATTTTAAATTTAAATTTTTTATTTTATATTATTTTTGATAAGTTTTAATTATTTTATTTAAATAAATTTTATTTTTATTTTTATTTTTATTTTCATTATTAAATATCAATTTTTATTTTATTTTTAAATCAAAAAATAATCAAAATAAATAAAAAGGGGAATTAAGGAAAATTAATTAAATAAATAAATAAAAAGGAAGGGCGAAAATTCTCTTAATTATTTTATTTTAAATTTAATTATTTTTTTTAAATTAATTATTTTTAAATTTTTGAAGATTTTTGTTTTTATTTTGAATAAGATTTTCTTTTTATTTTTAAATAAAATAAATAAAAATAAAAATAAGAATAAAAAGAATAAATTGAATTTTTTATTATTAATGTTTTTAAAATTAAAAATTATAAAAAAATAAAATTTTTAAATTAAAATTTTTGTTTTTGTTTTTGAAAATAAATTTAAATAAAAATAAAAATTTTAAAAACAAAATTAATTAATTAATTTATTTTAAATTTAAATTATTATATTTTTATTTTTGTTTTTGTTTTTATTGTTTATTTTTGTAAAAATAAATTTTAAAATTTTTGATTAAATTTTTGATTTGGATTTTTAATCTTTAATTAATTAAATAAATAAATAAATTAAAAATAAAATTTAATTTAAAATAATTTAATTTTTGAAAATAAAAATATTAATTATTTTATAAATTAAATTTTAATTAATTAATTTATTTTTATTCAAATTTTTATTTTTATTTTTTTTGGAATGAAAAAAATAAAAACAAAAAATAAATTAATCAAAAATTAAAATAAATTAAAATTAAATTAATAAATATTAAATAAAATAAATTAATTTAAAATAAATATTTAATAAATATTTTAAATTTTAAAATTTAATTTTTATTATTTTAATTTTTTGATTAAATTTATATTAAAAATTAATTAAATTATTTTATTAATTATTTAATAAGGAAAATAAATAATTAAATTATATTTTATATTATTAATTTATTTCAAAAATAATTTATACATTAAAATAATAATTATTCAATATATTATTATTTAAAATTATTTTATTTTGTTTTTAGAAATTAAATTAAATTAAAATTCAAATTAATATTTTTGATTCCAAATTTATATTTGATTTTAAATAATTTTAAATTAATTTAGATAATAAAACCTTTTTATAAATTTTATAAATAAATAATTTTATATTTTAAATAATATTTTCTTTTTATTTTTATTATTTTTATTTTTTGAATTTATATTTTAATTTTTCATTTTTAATTTAAAAATAAAAAGTGGAATAAAAAGTGGAATAAAAATGAAATAAAAATATTTTAAAAATATTTTTTAATTAAAATTTTTTACAAAATAATAAATAAAATGTAATTAAAAATTAAATAAAAATAATAAATAAAATATTTTTAATTAATTTATTTTAATTTAATTTTAATAATAATAATTTAATATTAATAACCAAATTCATTTTTAAAATTATTTCTTAATTAAATTTATTACAAAATAATAAATAAATTATAAAAAATCAAAATAAATAATAAATAAAATATTTTAATAAATTTATTTAAATTTTATTAATAATAATTTAATAATAATAATAAATTTTTTTAAAATTATTTTTATTAATTAAATTTTATTATTGATAAATTATATTTAAAAATAAAAAAATAATAAAATAAAATATTTTTAATTAAAAATTAAAATAATAAAAATTTAATAAATAAATTCATTTTTAATTAAAAATTGAATTTTTCTAGGAAAAGCCAATTATTATAATTTTAATTCAAATCAAAATTTAAAATATTAATAATTAATTTATTTTTAATAAAATTATTTTTAAAAATTAAATTTATTATTAAAAATAATAAATAAAATTAATAAAAGGTATTTTGAATAAATTGTTTTTAATAAAATAATTTAAATAAAATAATTTTATTTTTAATTTATTGTTTTTAATTATTTTTACAAAATAATAATAATTTAATATTAAAATTGGTAAAAATAAATCATTTAAAAAATTTTTTAAATTAAATTTATTATAAAATAATAAATAAATTATAATTTTTAAAAATTAAGTAAAAATAATAAAATAAAATAAATCAAATTTAATAAAAATTTATTTTAATGATTTTTTTATTTTTAATAATAATAATTTAATATCATTAATAATAAATTCATTTTTAAAATTATTTTTTTAAATTTATTATAAAAATAATAAATAAATTATAATTAAAAATTAAAGTAAAATAATAAATAAAATATTTTAATAAATTTATTTAATTATTTTTAATAATAATAATTTAATATTAATAATAAATTCATTTTTAAAATTATTTTTAATTAAATTTATTATAAAATAATAAATAAATTATAATTAAAAATTAAGTAAAATAATAAATAAAATATTTTAATAAATTTATTTAATTATTTTTAATAATAATAATTTTAATATTAATAATAAATTCATTTTTAAAATTATTTTTAATTAAATTTATTAATTTATTTTTAATAATTAAATTAAGAAATAAAAAGGATTTTTGTTGATTAAAATAATTTTGTTTTTGTTTTTAAAAATAAATAAATAAAAGAAATAAAATTAATTTTATTTTCAATTTTCCAATTTCTTTTTATTATTATTTTATTTTTATTATTTTATTTAGAATTAAATTGTGAAAAATAAAAGAAAAGAAGAAAGAAAAATTAATTTTTCTTTTGGGAATATTTTTATTTTGTTATTTTAAATTAAAGAAGAAGAAAGAAAAAGAATTAAAATTAAAATTGTTTTTGTTTTTGTTTTTGTTTTTGTTTTAATTTAATAAATAATTTCAAATTTAATTTATTATTTTTATTTTTTTTGGGAAATAAAAAAATGATTTAATTTTATTTATTTATTTATTTCTAAAATTAATTAATTAAATAATTAATATTTCTCTTTTTTATTTTTATTTTTATTTTTATTTTTATTTTTAAATTTGGAAAATAAATTTAAATTGATTTATGTTTATTTTCTTTTGTTTTTTTTTGATTTTTGATTTTTTTGGTTTTTGAAATTAAAAAATTTTGAATAAATAAATAAATAATTAAATAATTTATTCTTCTTTCTTTTTCTTTTTCTAAAATATTCTTTCAATTAAAATAATAATAATTTAAATTAATTTGAATAAATTAATAAATATAATTTAATTTATGTAAAAAAAAAAAAAAAGAGAAATTTTTATTTTTATTTTTATTTTTATTTTGGAAATTATTTAAAAAAAATATTTAGAGAATAAGATAAATTAAGAGAAAATTTATAAAATGAAATAATTTATAAATAAAATATTATTTAAATTTAATTTAAAATTTATTTATAATTTAATTAAATAAAATGAAAGAAATTATTCTTAATTATTCTTTTTCAATAATAATTAAGAAATAATAAATAATAAAAACTTATAAATTAGAACTTTTTGTTTTTATTTATTTCTTTCTTTTGATTATTTATCAAAATAAAAATATAATTTTTCTAAATTCAAATCTTTCAAAAAGAAAATTTTTGTATATTTAAAATTTATATTAATTTTTGAATATAAAAATTAAGAATATAAATTTGAAAATTTTATATTCTTTTATATAAAATAAAATTTATTTAATTAATAATTCATTCTTATTCTTAAAATTATTATTTTATATTTAAAAACAAATTTAACAAATTTTTCTTTTTATAATTTAAATTTTATTTATTCTTTTCTAATTTTTCTTTTCAATTTCTTGAATTAAAATTTATTTTATTTTATTTTTATTTTATCATAAATTAATTAATAATTTTAATTATTTTTCAATTTAATCTTATTTTATTTTATATTTGAAAATTATTATTTTCTGATTATTAAATTATTTATATTATTTTAATTAAATTAAAATCTTCTTCTTCTTCTTCTTTTTCTTTTTCATAATTTGAATTATTTCAATTTTTCTTCAATTAAATTTTAATTATTTTCTTTTTAAATAATTTTTTTTTCTAAATTAATTAGAAACAAAAACAAAACAAAACAAATTTATTTTTATTTATATTTATATTTATATTTATATTTATATTTTTATTAAGAAAAGATAATTAAAAATAAATAAAAGAAATAAGAAGATACAAAAATATGAAATATAATCACAATATTTAATGTAAAATATTATCTTAGAAAATAAATAATATTTAATTTGAAAAATAAAAATAAAACAATAAATAAGTTTTTAATATGAAAATTTACAAAGAAATCTAAAAATATCTTTAATTATTCCAAATAAAATAAAAATAAAAATAATAATTCTCTCTAAAAAAAAGAAATTAAATTATTTTCAAAAAGAATTTAAGAAAGATTTATAGATAAAAATAATTATTAAAAATATTTATTAATTAATTAATTAAATAAAAATAAATTATAAAATATAAGAAAAATCAAAATCAAAATCAAAAAAAAAAATTTTATTTATTTATTTTTATGTAAATATAATAATAAGAAATAAAAAAATTGAAATAATAAAATAAAATATAAATTATATTCAAAGAAATAAAGAAGAATTCTTTAATTTTATTTGTAAATTTTTATTATAATAAACATAAAAATTAATAAAAATAAAAATAAAATAACAAGAAAATATTATTAGAAAAAGTAAAATTGATTTCAAAATAATATTTTTGAAATTATATATATTATTTATTATTTAAATATTAAGAGAATAAAATTCTTGAAAATGAAGAAAATTAAATAATTATAGAAAGAAAATCAAGTTAATAATATAAATAATTAGAAGAAACAAAATAATCATAAATAATAAAATTAAAATTAATTCTAAAATAATCAATTAGAAACAAAATAATAAATAAAAGAAATAAATTTAAATTATGAAAATAAAAATCAAAATCAAAAACTTAATAATATTGAAAATAAAAAAATAAAGAATATAAATAATTAATTCAATAAGAAAATAAGAAAAATAAGAAAATCTTTAATATAAATCAATTTTATAATTAAAATTAAATTCAAAATTATTGAAAAAGGAGAATTTAAATATAAGATAAATTAAATTCTTTTTTCTTTTTCTTTTTGAAATTTATAATTTAGAAAATTATTATTAATAATAAAATAAGAATTAATAATTTAAGAGATATAAATTTCTTAATTTTATTTTTTGTTTTTATTTTAAACAAATATAAATATAAATAAAAATAATTTTTAAATAATATTTTTTTCAAATAAATTAAAATCAAAAATTTTAAATTTAAATTTATTTTTCTTTGATTTAAATTTGATAAAATAAACATTAATTTATTTAAAAATGAAAAAGAATTTAATTTTTTTTCTTCTTCTTCTTCTTCTTTTCAAAATTATCAAAATAAGGAAATATAATTAATAAGAAAAATATCAAGAATAAATTTATTTAAGAAATTAAATTAAATTAAATTAAATAAAATATAATAAAATTAATTATTTTAGAAAAGATATATTAATATCAAGAATAAGTTTATTTTTAATTAATTTTAATATAAATAATTTAAATTTTGATAATTTAAAAATGAATAAAAAAATAAATAATATTTTTCAAAAGAAGAATATATAATATTTTATATTTTATTTTCTTATTTTTTCCTTATAAAAACAAATAAATGAATAATAAATTTTCTCTTAAAAAGATAAAAATCAAAAATTAACACAATAAAATCTTCTTTTTAAAATTTCAAAAATTCAAAAATTCAAATATTAATAAATTGAAATAATAATAAAATTTTCAATTAAAAACAAAAATAAACATATGTATTCTCTTTAATTTCATAAAAATATAAAATTATTCAAAAATATTCTTTTATTCAATAAATAAATGAAAATAAATTTAAAATATAAAATTTATTTATTTATTTTAAATTATATTTGAAATATTTAATTAAAAGAAAAAAAGAAAATATTATTATAAAAATGTAAATTAAAAATCCAAAAAAATCAAAAATTCAAAATTAAATTCAAATATAAATTAAAAAGAAGAAAATATTTCTAAAAAAATTTGGAAAATTTAAATAAATAATTTGAAAAGAAAGAAAAGAAAAGAAATTAATAAGAATAATTAAATAAATCAAGAGAAAAAGAAATGAAAATGAAAATATTTTTACTTTTCCAATTTAATTTAAATTTAATTTAAAAATAAAAATAAAAATAAAAATATTTACAAATAAAAAATAAGATAAATATGAATAAATAAGATAAATATTGATAAATTATTTCTAAAAATCAAAATTTTTGTAAAAATGTTTTTATTTTATTCAAAAAGAAAAAAAATTATTAATTAATTAAATCAATAATATAAAATGATATCAATTAATAAATATATTTTATAAATATTTATTTATATTTATTAAATAATTTATTAATTAAATAATAATATAATTTTTGTTTTAATTTTTAAATTTTGAAAATAAATTAAATATTTTATAATTATTAATAAATTAAATAAATCAATAATAAATCAATAATAAATCAATAATATAAAATGATATCAATTAATGAATATATTTTATAAATATTTATTTATATTTATTAAATAATTTATTAATTTATTTTACATTTAAAATTGAAAAAGAATAAGAATGAAAATATTAATAAATCTAAAAATATTGAAAATGAGAATAAAAATAAACTATTATAAACAAAGAATTAAATTAAAAATAAGAAATAAAAGTGATAAATTTCAAAATTTGAAATGATAAATAATTTTTTTTTGATTAATTTATTCTTAATATTCCTTAAAGAAGATATTTACAATCAAATAAAAATAAAAATAAAAATAAAAATAAAAATAAAAATAAAAGAAGATTTGATTTTGATTTGTTTTTTTTTGATTTAAAATAATTTTATTTAATAAAAAAAAAGAAAAAAAAATAATTAGAATTGTTTTATATTCCAAATCAAAATTAAATTAAATCAAAATCAAAATAAATCAAAATTAAATCAAAATCAAAATTAAATCAAAATTAAATTAAATCAAATCAAAATTAAATCAAAATTAAATCAAAATTAAATTAAATTAAATCAAAATTAAATCAAAATTAAATTAAATTAAATTAAATTAAATCAAAATTAAATTAAATTAAATCAAAATTAAAATTAAAATCAAAATTAAATCAAAAGTAAATAAAATCTAAATTAAATCAAAATCAAAATCAAAATCAAAATTAAATCAAAATCAAAATTAAATCAAAATTAAATTAAATCAAATCAAAATTAAATCAAAATTAAAATCAAAATTAAAATTAAAATTAAATTAAAATTAAATCAAAATTAAATTAAATTAAATTAAATCAAATTAAATTAAATTACACCTTTTCAACTTTGGTTTAAACCTTTTGCAAAAATATTTAAACCTTTTGCAAAAATATTTAAACCTTTTGCAAAAATTTTAAACCTTTTTTTTATTTAAACCCTTGACTTTTGAAAATTTCATCTAAACTTTTATTTTTCTTTTTTGAAAAAAATTTGGAAGATGATGAAAAAGATTGTGAATTGAAAATGAGAATACAAAATCTCAATTCATTTTGATTTTCAAAAATCAAGAATATATTCTTTGTTCAAAGTTTTGGGAATAATATTTCTACTGATATATGATAATCAATTTGGGGATTTCTCCAGAGTTCTTGTTAACTTTCTTTGATCAAATCAAGCAGAGATTATTGATTTGTGAATTGTTGAAAAGCAACACAATTTTTCACTGTTAAATAAACATTTTCACCACGATTAAGAAAAGGAGAATAAGATGAAAGAAAATGTATAGAAGGGAGAAGATGTTCCAATATTTCTGTGGTCATATTAGAGTGATGAAAATATAACATTATAAGAGATAAATTTAAAGCCTTCATCTTTAAGTAATACATGAAAACAATATGGTAAAAAGTCAATAAAGTCAATAGAATTAAATGCATCAATTTGAATCTTGGATTGAATTAATCCAAAATTTGGTTCACTTTCATCTCTTTGAGATTGTATCATTATTTGGAAGAAAAAATAAAAATTAGATATCTTCAAAAAAAAATTCAACCTGTTATTTATTGAGAGTCAAAAAAGTTGAAACCAAATACTGAAATCGACAAGGGTTTAAATTAAAAAAAAAGGTTTAAAATTTTTGCAAAAGGTTTAAATATTTTTGTAAAAGGTTTAAATATTTTTGCAAAAGGTTTAAATATTTTTGCAAAAGGTTTAAGCATGAGTTGATTTTAAAAAAACTAAAAACAAAAAATTTCCTTTCTTTGCAAATGAAAGGGGGTTTTGAGTTAGTTTTTAAGGAAATCAACTGTTTTGTTGAAAAAAAATGGAGGAAAGGAAATTATTTCCTTTCCGCTCAAAAAAGGGGAAATTTATTTCCACTGTATTTCCTTTTGAAAGAGGAAATTTTGGGAGGACAGGAAATAATTTCCTTTCCTCCCCATTTTTTTTTGATGAAAAGAAAAAAATAATTTTATCCAATTTTCTTTTTCAGAGTCCAACAAACCAAAGTTGAAAAGGTGTAAAATTAAAATTAAATTAAAATAAATCAAATCAAAATTAAATTAAAATTAAAATCAAATTAAATCAAATTAAAAAATATTTCCCAAAAAGAAAAAATTAATTATTTCTTTTATTTTTTTTATTTAATTATTTATATTTTTTTTTGATTAAATTTAAGAAATAAAAAAGATGAAAAGAAAAAAAAACAACAAATTTAATTTTGATTTTTATTTTGAAATTATTATTTATTTTTGATAATTTAAATTAAAATTTTTTTTTAAAATTAAATTAAAAAATAATCAATTCAAAATTTTTTATTAAAAAAATAAAAATAAAAAAAAGGAATAAATTTAAATTTTGAATTTTGAAATTTTAATAATTTAATTTTATTTATAAATTTTTGAATTTTTATAATTTTTAAGAATAAATTAATAAAACAAAACAAAATAATTTTAATTTTAATTTTAATTTTTCTTTCCATTTTTTTTTTTAAAATAAAAATTAAAAAAGATTAAAAAAAGAAAAAAAAAGGAATTTGATTTATTTTTATTCAATTTAAATTAAACAATTAAAAATTAATTTTCAAATAAAAAAAAGAAAAATATTAAATAAATAATTAATCAATGTCAATTTAAAATAAAAAAAAAGTGGAATAAATAAAAATAAATAAAAATAAATAAAAATAAATTTGATCAAAAAATAAAAAAGAAATAAAAATAAATATCGATATTTTGCTTGATGGAGTGTTTAAACGGAATAAAGTATATTCTTGTTCAGTTTTTTCAACTTCATCTTTTATTAATTCCTCAATTAGCTTCTTGAACAAATTATTATGAACAGCTAAATAAGTAACAGCTCTACAAACAGAATCCATATCATATACTTTGACAACTTTCAACATCCCACTAATAAATCTTAAACTATCTGCTGTAGTAAAAATCAATTCTTCAAGATCTCGAATCGATTCCATTTTCTTGGCATTTTCACCTTTAAATTGCAAATTATACAATTTCTCTCCATAAACGTAAGGCCCAAAATCATCAGGAGGAGGTGGTGCTTTTACTTCGTTTTTCTTTCTTCTCACAACCAAAACCACCAAAACAACAATCAAAACCAATCCAAATCCTCCAACACTTGCTCCAACAGCAATAGGAATCGTGTTGTTTACATTGTTGCTTGTTGTTTGTTGCGGAACAGAAATCTCATACTTCACCAAATAGAAATCTTCTGGCTTCTCTGTATTCGTCAAATTCACAACCAAATAATCAGTCTGCGCTCCTTCATTCCCTTCATTCGTTATGATCGTGAAGTTTGCTAATTGCTCATCAATTTCTTTCTTGCTTCCGTTCAACATCTTGTTTTGCGTCTCGTTGAAACTTGATGATTTCATCTCAAATACTGTTAATGAAAGTCTTATTATAAGTTCTGTTTCGTCAGGATCAAAAATATCAAACGAAATCATGAATTGATTTCCTTGATAAATGAATTCTTTGTTGTTGTTATTGTTTTCACAATCATCATAGCAAATTGCTTGAATTGTTGATTGATGATAAGTTTTTGTAATATCAAAAACAATTGTGAAGTTTTTAACTGCTTCTCCATTCTTCATCATAAAACTCAACTCCAATGGATAGAAATAGTAAAGTGGTGCTCTGATATAAACCAACAAAGGATTCGCTTCATTGATTGATGTTCCATCTCCTTTTGTGATTACATCCCCCATAGAAATATCACTGTTGTTTACTCGAATACTTGAATTTGAAATATTCTCTCCAATCCATACAATTTCCCAAATAGAACTTAAATTTCCTGAAAATAAATCTGTAAATGTGAGATTGATTGGTGAATAATAATCTTCAGTTATGTTCCCTTCTCCTTTATTCATTTCAAGATTAGATGAATTAAGTTTCAATGTGATTTGATTTGTTCTTGAATATCCACTATCTGATCCTAATGTTAGATTAAAAGAAATATCTGGAGAATTATCATTGTTTTGAGATGTCATAATATAATCAAATGTAATATTTCCTGAATTTGAAGCAGAAGAAATATTAGATGTAATTCCATTCGAAACAAGTTTTCCATTATAATAAATGATTCCATTCGTGATAGGTGATGATATTGTGAAATTAATAACATTATTTCCTTTTCCATCTTTATAATCTATCGCAAAACTTTGATTTTCTAAACTTGATAAATTTAATTCAAAATAAAAAGGATAAAATCCAGGACCTCCTGTTACATTTCTAACATCAATTATCAACTCAGATTGATGTTTCCATGATGATTTATAATTCAAATCAACAAAAGTAATTGTATATCCAAACAAACATTGAACACTTTGATTTGGTTGAATTGGAGCTAAAATATTAATTTTTGAAGAATTAATCGGCAAAGTATAATTAAGTTTAATTTGATCACCTGAATCTGCTGAATACAAATTACAATAATAATATGAAGAATTTGAATTATTTGAAGTTATACTAATTTCATAAATTGAAGAATTTGATAAAAGATAAAAATCATTAAAATCAAATAATGAATATTGACTATCATTTAATGTAAGTGTATTTCTTGATTGATTAAACCAAGCAGGAATTCCAGCTTCATAATTTCCTTTAATTTCTTCACTTGTTAATATTCTTTCATAACTTCCTACATAATAAACCAAATGTTCAAATTGTAGAGTATCTATTGGAAAAACATTTGAAATATTTTTAGAAAGATTTCCAAAACCAATTTTAATATTATTAAGATAAACAGATTGATTTCCAATTTCCCAATTTACAATTAAATGATAATAATCTCCATTTGATAAATCAGGTGTTAATACTGTAAATTTTGATATAAATGATCCTTGTGAAGAAATTCCAATTCTAAGAGAAGAAGTATTTGAACCTATTGAAATTACTGGATAATAACTTCCTCTAGAAGATGATTCATCATTAATCAAAATATTATTAGATTGATTAATATTTGAAAACCAAATCTCAATTGAAAAAGAAGAAGAATTCAAATTAAGATTAATTGCAGTAGGTGAAGATCCAGTTGAAGATTCAATTCCTTTTTTTTTTAAAATTAAAATTAAAATTAAAATCAAAATTTAAATTAAAATTAAAATTAAAATTAAAATTAAAATTAAAATCAAAATTAAAATTAAAATTAAAATTAAAATTAAAATTCAAATTAAAATTAAAATTAAAATTAAAATTAAAATTAAAATTAAAATTCAAATTAAAATCAAAATTAAAATTAAAATTAAAATTAAAAATTAAAATTAAAATTAAAATTAAAATTAAAATTAAAATTAAAATCCAAAATTAAAATTAAAATTAAATTAAAATTAAAAATCAAAATTAAATTTAAAATTAAAATTAAAAATTAAAATTAAAATTAAAATTAAAATTAAAATTAAAATTACCTGTATGAGTAACATTATTTTCAATATACCACCAATTTGTATTTTGATTTGTAACAGTTACATTTACTTCAGATCCATTAGCAAGAAAACAAGGAATTAAATTTCCAGAATATTGATTTTGAAAAGTAAATGAAAAATTAGAAGGAATTACTCTTGAACAAAATGAATTTGATAAAAGAAAAAAAATAAAACAAATTGAAAAAGAAAAAGAAAAAGAAAAAAGATTAAATTTAATCATTTCTTTTTTTTGATTGATTAATTGATTAATTGATTAATTGATTGATTGATTAATTGAAAAATTAAATCAAAAAAAAAAATCCAAAAAAAATTTTTCAAACGAAAAATTAAAAAAAAAAAAGTGAAAAATCAAAATTAAAAAAAAATTTTTTTTTATTTTAAAAAAATCTCAATAAAAATAAATTAAAAATAAATTAAAAAAAAAAAGCAAATTTATTTTTAATTTAAATTTGACTTTGATTTTAATTTTAAATTTTAATTTTTAATTTTAATTTTAATTTTAATTTTAAATTTAAATGTGGTTATTTAATCAATAAAAATAAAAATAAAAAATCCAAAAAAAAAAATTAAATAAATTTAATAAGGCAAAATAAAAGTAAATTTTAATTTTAATTTTAATTTAAATTTTAAAATAAAAAAATAAATTTAAAATTTGATCTCTTTTTTTTTTGATTTTTAAATTAAATTAAATTAAATTAAATTAAATTAAATTAAATTAAATTAAATTAAATTAAATTAAATTAAATTAAATTAGATTAAATTAAATTAAATCAAAAATAAATTAGATCTGATCTTTTTTCTTTTTTTTTTCTTTTTTTATTTTGATTGTTTGAATTATTTTTTTTATTTTTTTTGGATTTAAAATTAAATTAAAAAATAAAAATTAAAAAAGAAAATAAAAAGATTTTTTGTTTTTGTTTTTATTTTTATTTTTTATTTTTGAAATTCATTCAATTGAAAAAAAGAAAAAGAAAAGAAAAGAAAAAAAAATATTTTCCTTTTTTCTTTTTGATTAATTGATTAATTGATTGATTGATTAATTGATTGATTGATTGATTAATTGATTGATTGATTGATTAATTGATTGATTAATTGATTCAGAAAAAAAGAAAAAAAGAAAAAAAGAAAATTGAAATTGAAATTGAAAGAGAATTGAAAAGAAAAGAAGGTGAATTAGAAAAAGGTGAATTTGGAATTGAGATATTAAGTGTTGCAGTTGTTGAATAATAAATTGTTGAATTGATTTCTTCATAAATTGAATAATTAATTGTAATTATTGTTTCTTTACCTCCAAGAATATAAATCATTTTGGAATTTTGAGGTAATGTTGAGCCAGTTTTAATAGTAATATATCCTTCTGAATCTGAATAGAAATTTGCACCATTTGCTTCTAAAATATTCTCAATTAATACAGTGAAATTATATTCTTTTAAAATACTTTCACATTCAAGTTCAATTCCTTCAATTTTTCCAGTTTCTAAATTTACTTTTTGATTATTAACTTGAAGAAAATTTTGAATTATAATATTTTCATTACAATTTGTTGAATTTTTTCCTCTATCATTTGTAACAAAATATGAAAAATTAATTAATTGTTGAGATGAATGATTTAAATTTTCTTCATATTCATAAATAACACTCCAATTATCAAAAGATCTATAATCAACAATAGTATCATTTGAAATAATTTTTGAACCTTTAGTTTGATTTGAAAGAATTTGATAAATTGATCCATTTAAAGGAATTGAATTAATTATTGCATAAACAAGATTTGAATATTGATCATTTCCAATTAAAGAAATTTGACAAGATTTATCAATATTAATACAATAAGTTGATAAAGAAGAACAATATGGATTTGGATGATTTATTGAAACATTAAATTGAATTGAATAAGGAGGATTTGGAAATGTTGAAAAATTATTAGTTTTATCAAAAAGTGAAATATTCCATTTAGCAATATAAGAATCAAGATCAAGATTTCCTTCAAAAAGAAATTGAGAAGATAAATTAACAATTAATTCTTGTTCAATATAAATCAAATTTGTTTTTATTCCATCAAAAAATGTGTAAATAGATCCATAACCTGGTTCAAAAATATCAATTGTTTTCAATATAAATGTATCATTTGTTTCATTTGTAAAAGATTCAAGACTAATAATATCTATTTATTTTATTTTCAAAAAAATTATTTTTAATTCAAATTTAAATTCAAATTCCAAATAAAATAAAATAAAAAAAAAAAATAAAAAAATACCTTTTAATTGAAAAGTTTTGTTTGTTTGAACATTTAATGAATTAATTAAAATTGATGGAGGAGCAGGAGGTGGTCCATTATTAAATCTACTTAAAATATATGAAGATGAAAGTTCACTTCCATAAACTCCTAAATACATAAATCTTGACATTACTTCAATATACATTGATTCAGATTGACCTTCAAGAATTGTTAAATAATTATTCCCATCAGAATGAATAATTGAATTAATCAAAGTTCCATTATAATAAGTTGAAAAATTTCCATTTTTTTTATAAGTAAAAACAATATGATTTAAGAATCCAAATGATGAAATATTGGAATAAAGAAATTTGTAGTTTTGATTTTGATCAAATATCTTAATTTGAATTTGAGGAGGAGTGATATCTGTGATAGTATTTACAAAAATTAAATAAGAATTTCCTTCAATCCCAAATAGATTATAAAATGAATTATTTGCAGGAGGTTGAAGAAACCAAAATTCAAAAGAAGCTTGCTCAGTATATGAAGTTGAATTTAATCCACATCCTTGAGTTAAATCAGAACAATTACAATATATTGAATTGCTAAAAATAGGATTAGTTTCAGTCATATTAACACCAGAACTAAAAAGTGAAGGATAAAGCCAATTTCCAGAAACACCAGAGAAAAAAAAAGTTTGATCAGGTAAAGAAGCAGCAATATCACCTTTTCCTTCATTAAATTTAAATTCAAATTGTTTATTAACTTGAGATAATCTAATTTCAATTAAAAAAATCAAAAAAATAAATTGAAAAAGATTAAATTTAAAATTATTTGCCATTTTTGTTTTGTTTTGTTTGTTTTGTTTTTTTGATTAATTAAAATTTGTTTTTTGTTTTTGTTTTTGAAAAGAAAAAAAAAATGGATTTTTTAATTTAAAACATTTTTTTTTTCTTAAAAACTCATTAATTAATTAGTCATTTTATTTTAATTTTAATTTTAATAATATTATTTAATATTATTTAATTTAATTAAAAAATATATAAAAAAATGGTAAATTTAATCAAATCAAGATCAAATCAAGATCAAATTTAAAACAAAATTTAAAATTAAAAACAAAAACAAAAAAAAATTCAAACAAAAAAAAATTTTTTTTTTCAATATAAAATTTAATTTTGATCAATAAATAAATTAAATAAATTAATTAAATAAAAAGAAAAATTTATTATTTTAAATTTAATTTTAAAT
Organism: Anaeramoeba ignava; assembly: GCA_028826165.1. NCBI lineage: Eukaryota > Anaeramoebidae > Anaeramoeba > Anaeramoeba ignava. The sequence continues at coordinate 21,634 of JAPDFW010000100.1, forward strand.
AAAAAAGAAAAGGAAATTAAAATTGCTTTTTTTTTTTGGATTTTATTTTTTTTTTGTTTTGGAAATTTAAAATTAAAATTAAAATTAAAATTAAAATTAAAATTAAAATTAAAATTAAAATTAAATTTAAAATTAAATTTAAAATTAAAATTAAAATTAAAATTAAAATTAAAATTAAAATTAAAATTAAAATTAAAATTAAAATTAAAATTAAAATTAAAATTAAAATTAAAATTAAAAATAAAATTAAAATTAAAATTAAAATTAAAATTAAATATTATTTCTATTTTTATTATTATTTTAAATTTAATTTATTTTAATTTTTCAAAAATCAAAATCAAAAATCAAAATAATTTAAATTTAAAAATTTAAAAATAAAATTAATAAATCTTAATAAAATTAAATTAAATAAAATGATCTATTTTTATTTTTATTTTGATTTTTTTTGCCTAATAAATATTTTAAATTTAATTTTAATTTAAATTTTATTTTTGAAATGATGAAAAATTATCCAAATTTTTTTATTTTTAAAAAACAAAAAAAAAGAAAATAATTTATTTTAAAAATAAAAAGAAATTAAAATAATAAAAATAATAAATTAAATTTAAATTATTTATTTAAATAATTAAATTAAATAAAATATTTATAAATAATTAATCAAAAATTAATCCAAAAAAAAAAGAAGAAAAAAAGAAAAGAAGAAAAAAAATTTATTTTTTTATTTTTAATTAAAATTAATAAATAAATAAATAAAAAAAAACTAAATTAAAAATATCTTATAATAATAAAATATTTAATAATAAAATAATAAATTAAAATTAATTAATTATTTAATTAATAATCAAAATAATTATTAATTATTTATTTTTAATTTAATTATTAAAAAATTCTCAAAAAAAAAATTATTTTTTTCTTTCTTTTCAAAATAAAAATAAAAATAAAAATAAAAATAAGAATAAAAATAAAAATAATCTTTTTAATAATTATTTTGATTAATTTAATAATTATTTAAAATTAAATTATTATTCCAAAATTTATATTTATTTCTTTTTAATAATTTGGAAAATTAATTTAATTTTTTTTTTTATTATTTTTTTGGATTTCAAATTTTTTAAATAAAAAATAAAAAAATAAAAAATAAATTTAATCAAATAAAAATAAATATTTATTTTTGTTCCACTTTTTTTTTTGATTATATTTTATTTTTTTTTATTTTAAAAATTAAATAAAAAAATTTGATAAATTAAATAATAAATATTTATTTTATTCTTATTAAATTTAAATTTAAAGAAAGAAAGAAAGAAAGAAAGAAAGAAATAAGATAATTAAAATATTAAATAAATTTATTATTTGATTTAATTATTTATTATTTATTATTTATTATTTTATTATTGTTTTTGTGATTAAGATTTATAAATTTATTTTTTATTTTTTTTTTGATAAATTTAAAAATAATTTTATTTTCTTTTTCTTTAATTTTTAAATTTAAATTTCTTTTTATTTATATTATTTTTGATAAGTTTTAATTATTTTATTTAAATAAATTTTATTTTTATTTTTATTTTTATTTTCATTATTAAATATCAATTTTTTATTTTTATTTTTTAAATCAAAAAAAAATCAAAAAAAAATAAATAAAAAAAAGGGGAATTAAGAAAATTAAATAAATAAATAAAAAAAAAAGGAAATGAAATAATTCTCTTAATTATTTTATTTAAATTTAATTATTTTATTTAAAATAATTATTTTTAAAATTTTTGGAATTTTTTTTGTTTTTTTTGGAATAAAGATTTTATTTTTTATTTTATAAACAAAAAATAAATAAAAATAAAAAATAAGAATAAAAAAAGAATAAATTGGAATTTTTTATTATTAATGTTTTTTAAAATTAAAATTTATAAATAAAATAAAATTTCTTAAATTAAAATTTTTTGTTTTTTTTTGTTTTTTTTGAAAATAAATTTAAATAAAAATAAAAAGAATTTTAAAAAAAACAAAATTAATTACTTAAATTTTAATTTATTCTTATTTTTTTATTTTTGTTTTTGTTTTTATTGTTTATTTTTTTTGTAAAAATAAATTTTAAAATTTTTTGATTAAATTTTTTGATTTGGATTTTTTTTAATCTTTAATTAATTAAATAAATAAATAAATTAAAATAAAATTTAATTTAAAATAATTTAATTTTTGAAAATAAAATAAATTATTAATTATTTTATAAATTAAATCTTTAATTAATTAATTTATTTTTATTCCAAATTTTTTATTTTTTATTTTTATTTTGGAATGAAAAAATAAAAAAAATAAAAATAAATTAATCAAAAAAAAATAAATTAAATTAAATTAAATTAAATTAATATTAAATAAATAAATTAATTTAAAATAAATATTTAATAAATATTTTAAATTTTAAATTTGATTTTTATTATTTTAATTTTTGATTAAATTTATATTAAAATTAATTAAATTATTTTATTAATTATTTAATAAGGAAAATAAATAATTAAATTATATTTTATATTATTAATTTATTTCAAAATAATTTATACATTAAAATTAATAATTATATTATTATTTAAAATTATTTTATTTTGTTTTAGAAATTAAATTAATTAAAATTCAAATTAATATTTTTTTTGATTCCAAATTTATATTTGATTTTAAATCAATTTTAAATTAATTTAGATAATAAAATCTTTTTATAAATTTTATAAATAAATAATTTTATATTTTAAATAATATTTTCTTTTTATTTTTATTATTTTTATTTTTGGAATTTATATTTAATTTTTTTCATTTTTTTTAATTTAGAAAATAAAAAAAAGTGGAATAAAAAGTGGAATAAAAATGAAATAAAAATATTTTAAAATTATTTTTAATTAAATTTATTATAAAATAATAAATAAATTATAATTAAAAATTAAGTAAAATAATAAATAAAATATTTTAATTAATTTATTTAATTAATTTTAATAATAATAATTTAATAATAATAATAAATTCATTTTTAAAATTATTTCTTAATTAAATTTATTACAAAATAATAAATAAATTATAATTAAAAAATCAAGTAAAATAATAAATAAAATATTTTAATAAATTTATTTAATTATTTTTAATAATAATAATTTAATATTAATAATAAATTCATTTTTAAAATTATTTCTTAATTAAATTTATTATAAAATAATAAATAAATTATAATTAAAAATCAAATAAAAATAATAAATAAAATATTTTAATTAATTTATTTAATTATTTTTAATAATAATAATTTAATAATAATAATAAATTCATTTTTAAAATTATTTCTTAATTAAATTTATTACAAAATAATAAATAAATTATAATTAAAAATTAAATAAAATAATAAATAAAATATTTTTAATAAATTTATTTAATTAATATTAATAATAATAATTTAATATTAATAATAAATTCATTTTTAAAATTATTTCTTAATTAAATTTATTACAAAATAATAAATAAATTATAATTAAAAATTAAATAAAATAATAAATAAAATATTTTAATAAATTTATTTAATTAATTTTAATAATAATAATTTAATATTAATAATAAATTCATTTTTAAAATTATTTTTAATTAAATTTATTATAAAATAATAAATAAATTATAATTAAAAATTAAATAGAATAATAAATAAAATATTTTAATTAATTTAATTAATTAATTTTAATAATAATAATTTAATATTAATAATAAATTCATTTTTAAAATTATTTCTTAATTAAATTTATTACAAAATAATAAATAAATTATAATTAAAAATTAAATAAAATAATAAATAAAATATTTTAATTAATTTAATTAATTATTTTTAATAATAATAATTTAATAATAATAATAAATTCATTTTTAAAATTATTTTTTAATTAAATTTATTAATTTATTTTTAATAATTAAATTAAGAAATAAAAAGGATTTTTTGTTGATTAAAATAATTTTTGTTTTTTTTTGTTTTTAAGAAATAAATAAATAAATAAAGAAATAAAATTAATTTTATTTTCAATTTTTCCAATTTCTTTTTTATTTTTATTTTATTTATTATTTTATTTAGAATTAAATTGTGAAAAATAAAGAAAAGAAGAAAGAAAATTAATTTTTTTTTCTTTTTGGGAATATTTTTTGTTTTGTTATTTTAAATTAAGAAGAAAAAAGAAAAAAAGAATTAAAATTAAAAATTGTTTTTGTTTTTATTTTTGTTTTAATTTAATAAATAATTTCAAATTTAATTTATTATTTTGTAATAAATTTAATTAAAAATAATTTAATTTATTTATTTATTTATTTATTTCTAAAATTAATTAATTAATTAAATAATTAATATTTCTCTTTTTTATTTATTTTTATTTTTATTTTTATTTTTAAATTTGGAAAATAAATTTAAATTGATTTATGTTTATTTTCTTTTTGATTTTTTGATTTTTTGGATTTTTTGGAAATTAAAAAATTTTGAATAAGTAAATAAATAATTAAATAATTTATTCTTCTTTCTTTCTTTTCTTTCTTTTTCTAAAATATTCTTTCAATTAAAATAATAATAATTTAAATTTATTTGAATAAATTAATAAATATAATTTAATTTATGTAAAAAAAAACAAAAGAGAAATTATTATTTTTATTTTTATTTTTATTTTTGAAATTATTTAAAAAAAAATATTTAGAGAATAAGATAAATTAAGAGAAAATTTATAAAATGAAATAATTTATAAATAAAATATTATTTAAATTTAATTTAAAATTTATTTATAATTTAATTAAATAAAATGAAAGAAATTATTCTTAATTATTCTTTTTTTTCAATAATAATTAAGAAATAATAAATAATAAAAACTTATAAATTAGAACTTTTTTGTTTTTTTATTTGTTTCTTTCTTTTGATTATTTATCAAAACAAAAATATAATTTTTTTTTCTAAATTCAAATCTTTTAAAAAAAAGAAAAAATTTTTTTTGTATATTTAAAATTTATATTAATTTTTGAATATAAAAATTAAGAATATAAATTTGAAAATTATTTATATTCTTTATATAAAATAAAATTTATTTAATTAATAATTTATTCTTATTCTTAAAATTATTATTTTATATTTAAAAACAATTTTAACAAATTTTTTCTTTTTTTATAATTTAAATTTTATTTATTCTTTTTCTAATTTTTTTTTCTTTTCAATTTCTTGAATTAAAATTTATTTTATTTTATTTTATTTTATTATAAATTAATTAATAATTTTAATTATTTTTTTTCAATTTAATCTTATTTTTATATTTGAAAATTATTATTTCTGATTATTAAATTATTTATATTATTTTAATTAAATTCAAAATCTTCTTCTTCTTCTTTTCTTTTTTCATAATTTGAATTATTTCAAATTTTTTCTTCAATTAAATTTTAATTATTTTCTTTTAAATAATTTTTTTTTTTCTAAATTAATTAGAAACAAAACAAAACAAAACAAAACAAAACAAAACAAATTTATTTATTTATATTTATATTTATATTTATATTAAAGATAATTAAAAAATAAATAAAAGAAATAAGAAGATACAAAATATGAAATATAATCACAATATTTAATGTAAAATATTATCTTAGAAAATAAATAATATTTAATTTGAAAAATAAAAATAAACAATAAATAAGTTTTTGATATGAAATTTACAAGAAATCTAAAAATATCTTTAATTATTCCAAATAAAATAAATAATAATTCTCTCTAAAAAAAAAAGAAATTAAATTATTTTCAAAAAAAAAAAAAGAATTTAAGAAAGATTTATAGATAAAAATAATTATTAAAAATATTTATTAATTAATTAAATAAAAATAATTTATAAAATATAAGAAAAATCAAAATCAAAATCAAAAAAAAAAGAATTTTATTTATTTATTTTTATTGTAAATATAATAATAATAAATAAGAAATTTAAATAATAAAATAAAATATAAATTATATTCAAAGAAATAAATAAAGAAGAATTCTTTAATTTTATTTATAAATTTTTATTTATAATAAACATAAAAAAAATTAATTAAATAAAATAAAATAACAAGAAAATATTATTAGAAAAAAAAGTAAAATTGATTTCAAAATAATATTTTTGAAATTATATTATTATTTATTATTTAAATATTAAGAGAATAAAATTCTTGAAAATGAAGAAAATTAAATAATTATAGAAAGAAAATCAAGTTAATAATATAAATAATTAGAAGAAACAAAATAATCATAAATAATAAAATTAAAATTAATTCCAAAATAATCAATTAGAAACAAAATAAATAAATAAATAAATTTAAATTATGAAAATTAAATAAAATCAAAATCAAAAACTTAATAATATTAGAAAATAAAAAAATAAAGAATATAAATAATTAATTCAAAAAGAAAAAGAAAAATAAGAAAATTTTTAATATAAATCAATTTTATAATTAAAATTAAATTCAAAATTATTGAAAAAAAAGGAGAATTTAAATATAAGATAAATTAAATTCTTTTTTTTCTTTTTTTTTGAAATTTATAATTTAGAAAATTATTATTAATAATAAAATAAGAATTAATAATTTAAGAGATATAAATTTCTTAATTTTATTTTGTTTTTATTTTAAACAAATATAAATAAAAATAAAAATAATTTTAAATAATATTTTTCAAATAAATTAAAATCAAAAATTTAAATTTAAATTTAATTTATTTTTCTTTGATTTAAATTTGATAAAATAAACATTAAATTATTTTCAAAAAAAAAAAGAATTTAATTTTCTTTTTTTTTCTTTTTCTTTTCAAAATTATCAAAATAAGGAAATATAATTAAGAAGAAAAATATCAAGAATAAATTTATTTAAGAAATTAAATTAATTTAAATTAAATAAAATAAAATAAAATTAATTATTTTAGAAAAGATATATTAATATCAAGAATAAGTTTATTTTTTAATTAATTTTAATATAAATAATTTAAATTTTGATAATTTAAAAATGAATAAAAAATAAATAATATTTTTTTTTCAAAAGAAGAATAAATAATATTTTTTATTTTATTTTCTTATTTTCCTTATAAAAAAAAAAACAAATAAATGAATAATAAATTTTCTCCTTAAAAAAAAAAAAGATAAAAAAATCAAAAATTAACACAATAAAATCTTCTTTTTAAAATTTCAAAATTTCAAAAATTCAAAATAATTAATAAATTGAAATAATAATAAAATTTTCAATTAAAAAACAAAAAAATAAAAATAAATATGTATTCTCTTTAATTTCATAAAAATATAAAATTATTCAAAAAAAAAATATTCTTTTATTCAATAAATAAATGAAAATAAATTTAAAATATAAAATTTATTTATTTATTTAAATTATATTTGAAATATTTAATTAAAAAGAAAAAAAAGAAAAATATTATTATAAAAATATAAATTAAAAATCCAAAAATTCAAAAATTCAAAATTAAATTTAAATATAAATTAAAAAGAAGAAAATATTTCTAAAAAAATTTGGAAAATTTAAATAAATAATTTGAAAAAAAAAGAAGAAAGAAAAGAAATTAATAAGAATAATTAAATAAATCAAGAGAAAAAAAAGAAATGAAAATAAAAATATTTTTACTTTCCAATTTAATTTAATTTAATTTAAAAATAAAAATATTTACAAATAATAAATAAGATAAATATGAATAAATAAGATAAATATTGATAAATTATTTCTAAAAATCAAAATTTTTTGTAAAAATATTTTTATTTTATTCAAAAAGAAAAAAAAATTTATTAATTAAATCAATAATATAAAATGATATCAATTAATGAATATATTTTATAAATATTTATTTATATTAATTAAATAATTTATTAATTAAATAATAATATAATTTTGTTTTTAATTTTTTTTAAATTTTTGAAAATAAATTAAATATTTTATATTTATTAATAAAATAAAATAAAATAAAATAAATCAATAATAAATAAATAATATAAAATGATATCAATTAATAAATATATTTTATAAATATTTATTTATATTTATTAAATAATTTATTAATTAAATAATAATATAATTTTGTTTTAATTTTTTTTAAATTTTTGAAAATAAATTAAATATTTTATAATTATCAATAAATAAAATAAATAAATCAATAATAAATAAATAATATAAAATGATATCAATTAATGAATATATTTTATGAATATTTATAAATATTTATTAAATAATTTATTAATTTATTTTACATTTAAAATTGAAAAAAAAGAATAAGAATGAAAATATTAATAAATTTAAAAATATTGGAAATGAGAATAAAAATAAACTATTATAAACAAAGAATTAAATTAAAAATAAAAATAAAAGTGATAAATTTCAAAATTTGAAATGATAAATAATTTTTTTTTGATTAATTTATTCTTAATATTCCTTAAAGAAGATATTTACAATCTAATAAAAAAAAACCAAAAATAAAAATAAAAATAAAAATAAAAATAAAAATAAAAATAAAAATAAAAATAAAAGAAGATTTGATTTTGTTTTTTTTTAATTTAAAATAATTTTATTTAATAAAAAAAAAGAAAAAAAAATAATTAGAATTGTTTTATATTCCAAATTAAAATCAAAATTAAAATTAAATTAAATCAAAATTAAATCAAAATCAAAATCAAAATCAAATCAAAATTAAATCAAAATTAAATCAAAATTAAATCAAAATTAAAATTAAAATTAAATCAAAATTAAAATTAAAATTAAATTAAATTAAATCAAATCAAAATTAAAATTAAAATCAAATCAAATTAAATTAAATCAAAATCAAAATTAAATTAAAATTAAATCAAATCAAAATTAAATCAAAATCAAAATTAAATTAAATTAAATTAAAATCAAATCAAAATTAAATCAAAATTAAATCAAAATTAAATCAAAATCAAAATCAAAATAAATTAAATCAAAATTAAATCAAAATTAAATTAAAATTAAATCAAAATTAAATCAAAATTAAATCAAATCAAAATTAAATCAAAATCAAAATTAAATTAAATTAAATTAAAATCAAATCAAAATTAAATCAAAATTAAATCAAAATTAAAATTAAATCAAAATTAAATCAAAATTAAATTAAATCAAAATTAAATCAAAATTAAATCAAATCAAAATCAAAATTAAATCAAAATTAAATTAAATCAAAATTAAATTAAATCAAAATTAAATTAAATCAAAATTAAATTAAATTAAATTAAATCAAAATTAAATTAAATCAAAATCAAATTAAAATTAAATCAAAATTAAATTAAATCAAAATTAAATCAAAATTAAATCAAATCAAAATCAAATTAAAATTAAATCAAAATCAAAATCAAATCAAAATTAAATCAAAATTAAATTAAATCAAAATTAAATTAAATTAAAATTAAATTAAATCAAAATTAAATCAAATTAAATCAAAATTAAAATTAAATCAAAATTAAATTAAATTAAATTAAATCAAATTAAATCAAAATTAAATTAAATTAAATTAAAAAATATTTCCCAAAAAGAAAAAATTAATTATTTCTTTTATTTTTTTTATTTAATTATTTATATTTTTTTTGATTAAATTTAAGAAATAAAAAAGATGAAAAGAAAAAAAAAACCAAAAATTTAATTTTGATTTTTATTTTGAAATTATTATTTATTTTTGATAATTTAAATTAAAAATTTTTTTTTAAAATTAAATTAAAAAATAATCAATTCAAAATTTTTATTAAAAAAATAAAAATAAAAAAAAAGGAATAAATTTAAAATTTGAAATTTTGAAATTTTAATAATTTAATTTTATTTATAAATTTTTGAATTTTTATAATTTTTAAGAATAAATTAATAAAACAAAACAAAATAATTTTAATTTTAATTTTAATTTTTCTTTCCATTTTTTTTTAAAAATAAAAATTAAAAAAGATTAAAAAAAGAAAAAAAAAGGAATTTGATTTATTTTTATTCAATTTAAATTAAACAATTAAAATTTAATTTTTCAAATAAATAAAAAAATATTAAATATTAAAATAAATAAAATAAATAATCAATGTCAATTTAAAATAAAAAAAAAGTGGAATAAATAAATTTAAATAAAATTAAATTAAAATAAATTTGATCAAAAAATAAAAAAGAAATAAAAATAAATATCGATATTTTGCTTGATGGACTGTTTAAACGGAATAAAGTAGATTCTTGTTCAGTTTTTTCAACTTCATCTTTTATTAATTCCTCAATTAGCTTCTTGAACAAATTATTATGAACAGCTAAATAAGTAACAGCTCTACAAACAGAATCCATATCATATACTTTGACAACTTTCAACATCCCACTAATAAATCTTAAACTATCTGCTGTAGTAAAAATCAATTCTTCAAGATCTCGAATCGATTCCATTTTCTTGGCATTTTCACCTTTAAATTGCAAATTATACAATTTCTCTCCATAAACGTAAGGCCCAAAATCATCAGGAGGAGGTGGTGCTTTTACTTCGTTTTTCTTTCTTCTCACAACCAAAACCACCAAAACAACAATCAAAACCAATCCAAATCCTCCAACACTTGCTCCAACAGCAATAGGAATCGTGTTGTTTACATTGTTGCTTGTTGTTTGTTGCGGAACAGAAATCTCATACTTCACCAAATAGAAATCTTCTGGCTTCTCTGTATTCGTCAAATTCACAACCAAATAATCAGTCTGCGCTCCTTCATTCCCTTCATTCGTTATGATCGTGAAGTTTGCTAATTGCTCATCAATTTCCTTCTTGCTTCCGTTCAACACCTTGTTTTGCGTCTCGTTGAAACTTGATGATTTCATCTCAAATACTGTTAATGAAAGTCTTATTATAAGTTCTGTTTCGTCAGGATCAAAAATATCAAACGAAATCATGAATTGGTTTCCTTGATAAATGAATTCTTTGTTGTTGTTTTTGTTTTCACAATCATCATAGCAAATTGCTTGAATTGTTGATTGATGATAAGTTTTTGTAATATCAAAAACAATTGTGAAGTTTTTAACTGCTTCTTCATTCTTCATCATAAAACTCAATTCCAATGGATAAAAATAGTAAAGTGGTGCTCTGATATAAACCAACAAAGGATTCGCTTCATTGATTGATGTTCCATCTCCTTTTGTGATTACATCCCCAATAGAAATATCACTGTTGTTTACTCGTATACTTGAATTTGAAATATTCTCTCCAATCCATACAATTTCCCAAATAGAACTTAAATTTCCTGAAAATAAATCTGTAAATGTAAGATTGATTGGTGAATAATCATCTTCAGTTATGTTCCCTTCTCCTTTATTCATTTCAAGATTAGATGAATTAAGTTTCAATGTGATTTGATTTGTTCTTGAATATCCACTATCTGATCCTAATGTTAGATTAAAAGAAATATCTGGAGAATTATCATTGTTTTGAGATGTCATAATATAATCAAATGTAAGATTTCCTGAATTTGAAGCAGAAGAAATATTAGATGTAATCCCATTCGAAACAAGTTTTCCATTATAATAAATGATTCCATTCGTGATAGGTGATGATATTGTGAAATTAATAACATTATTTCCTTTTCCATCTTTATAATCTATCGCAAAACTTTGATTTTCTAAACTTGATAAATTTAATTCAAAATAAAAAGGATAAAATCCAGGACCTCCTGTTACATTTCTAACATCAATTATCAACTCAGATTGATGTTTCCATGATGATTTATAATTCAAATCAACAAAAGTAATTGTATATCCAAACAAACATTGAACACTTTGATTTGGTTGAATTGGAGCTAAAATATTAATTTTTGAAGAATTAATTGGCAAAGTATAATTAAGTTTAATTTGATCACCTGAATCTGCTGAATACAAATTACAATAATAATATGAAGAATTTGAATTATTTGAAGTTATACTAATTTCATAAATTGAAGAATTTGATAAAAGATAAAAATCATTAAAATCAAATAATGAATATTGACTATCATTTAATGTAAGTGTATTTCTTGATTGATTAAACCAAGCAGGAATTCCAGCTTCATAATTTCCTTTAATTTCTTCACTTGTTAATATTCTTTCATAACTTCCTACATAATAAACCAAATGTTCAAATTGTAAAGTATCCATTGGAAAAACATTTTGAAAACTATGAGAAAGATTTCCAAAACCAATTTTAATATTATTAAGATAAACAGATTGATTTCCAATTTCCCAATTTACAATTAAATGATAATAATCTCCATTTGATAAATCAGGTGTTAATACTGTAAATTCTTCATTAAAAATTCCTCTATAATAAATTCCAATTATAAGAGAAGAAGTATTTGAACCTATTGAAATTACTGGATAATAACTTCCTCTAAAAGATGCTTTATCATCAATCAAAATATTATTAGATTGATTAATATTTGAAAACCAAATCTCAATTGAAAAAGAAGAAGAACTCAAATTAAGATTAACTGCAGTAACTTGAGATCCAGTTGAAGATTCAATTCCTTTTTTTTTTAAAATTAAAATTAAAATTAAAATTAAAATTAAAATTAAAATTAAAATTAAAATTAAAATCAAAATTAAAATTTAAAATTAAAATTAAATTAAAATTAAAATTAAAATTAAAAATTAAAATTAAAATTTAAAATTAAAATTAAAATTAAAATTAAAATTAAAATTAAAATTAAAATTAAAATTAAAATTAAAAATTAAAATTAAAAATTAAAATTAAAATTAAAATTAAAATTAAAATTAAAATTAAAATTAAAATTAAAATTAAAATTAAAATTAAAATTAAAATTAAAATTAAAATTAAAATTAAAATTAAAATTAAAATTAAAATTAAAATTAAAATTAAAATTAAAATTAAAATTAAAATTAAAATTAAAAATTAAAATTTAAATTAAAATTAAAATTAAAATTAAAATTAAAAATCCAAAAAAAAATAAGAGAAAAATTTGGAAAAAAATTTAAAATTAAAATTAAAATTACCTGTATGAGTAACATTATTTTCAATATACCACCAAGTTGAATTTTGAGTTTTAACAGTTACATTTACTTCAGATCCATCAGCAAGAAAACAAGGAATTAAATTTCCAGAATATTGATTTTGAAAAGTAAATGAAAAATTAGAAGGAATTACTCTTGAACAAAATGAATTTGATAAAAGAAAAAAAATAAAACAAATTGAAAAAGAAAAAGAAAAAGAAAAAAGATTAAATTTAATCATTTCTTTTTTTTGATTGATTAATTGATTGATTAATTGATTAATTGAAAAATTAAATCAAAAAAAATCCAAAAAAATTTTTCAAATGAAAAATTAAAAAAAAAAAAGTGAAAAATCAAAATTAAAAAAAAATTTTTTTTTATTTTAAAAAAATCTCAATAAAAATAAATTAAAAATAAATTAAAAAAAAAAAGCAAATTTATTTTTAATTTAAATTTGACTTTGATTTTAATTTTAAATTTTAATTTTAATTTAAATGTGGTTTTTAATCAATAAAATAAAAATAAAAAATCCAAAAAAAAAAATTAAATAAAATTAAAATAAGGCAAAATAAAAATCCAAAAATTTTTAATTTAAATTTTTAATTTAAAATAAAAATAAATTTAAAATTTGATCTCTTTTTGATTTTTAAATTAAATTAAAAAATAAATTAAATTAAAAAATTTAAATTAAATTAAAATAAATTAAATTTTGAATTAAATTAAATTAAATTAAATTAAATTAAATTAAATTAAATTAAATTAAATTAAATTAAATTAAATTAGATTAAATTAAATTAAATTAAATAAAATTAAAATCAAATTAAATTAAAATTAAATTAAATTAGATCTGATCTTTTTTCTTTTTTTTTTCTTTTTTTATTTTGATTGTTTGAATTATTTTTATTTTTTTATTTTTTTTGGATTTAAAATTAAATTAAAAATTAAAAATTAAAAAGAAAATAAAAAGATTTTTTGTTTTTGTTTTTGTTTTTATTTTTTATTTTTGAAATTCATTCAATTGAAAAAAAGAAAAAGAAAAAGAAAAGAAAAGAAAAAAAAATATTTTCCTTTTTTCTTTTTGATTGATTAATTGATTGATTAATTAATTAATTGATTGATTAATTGATTGATTGATTGATTGATTAATTGATTAATTGATTGATTAATTGATTCAGAAAAAAAGAAAAAAAGAAAAAAAGAAAATTGAAATTGAAATTGAAAGAGAATTGAAAAGAAAAGAAGGTGAATTAGAAAAAGGTGAATTTGGAATTGAGATATTAAGTGTTGCAGTTGTTGAATAATAAATTGTTGAATTGATTTCTTCATAAATTGAATAATTAATTGTAATTATTGTTTCTTTACCTCCAAGAATATAAATCATTTTAGAATTTTGAGGTAATGTTGAGCCAGTTTTAATAGTAGTATATCCTTCTGAATCTGAATAGAAATTTGCACCATTTGCTTCTAAAATATTCTCAATTATTACAGTGAAATTATATTGTTTTAAAATACTTTCACATTCAAGTTCAATTCCTTCAATTTTTCCAGTTTCTAAATTTACTTTTTGATTATTAACTTGAAATTTTGAATTATAATATTTTCATTACAATTTGTTGAATTTTTTCCTCTATTATTTGTAACAAAATATGAAAAATTAATTAATTGTTGAGATGAATGATTTAAATTTTCTTCATATTCATAAATAACACTCCAATTATCAAAAGATCTATAATCAATAATAGTATTATTTGAAATAATTTTTGAACCTTTAGTTTGATTTGAAAGAATTTGATAAATTGATCCATTTAAAGGAATTGAATTAATTATTGCATTATCAAGACTTGAATATTGATCATTTCCAATTAAAGAAATTTGACAAGATTTATCAATATTAATACAATAAGTTGATAAAGAAGAACAATATGGATTTGGATGATTGATTGAAACATTAAATTGAATTGAATAAGGAGGATTTGGAAATGTTGAAAAATTATTAGTTTTATCAAAAAGTGAAATATTCCATTTAGTAATATAAGAATCATGATAAAGATTTCCTTCAAAAAGAAATTGAGAAGATAAATTAACAATTAATTCTTGTTCAATATAAATCAAATTTGTTTTTATTCCATCAAAAAATGTGTAAATATATCCATAATTTGGTTCAAAAATATCAATTGTTTTCAATATAAATGTATCATTTGTTTCATTTGTAAAAGATTCAAGACTAATAATATCTATTTATTTTATTTTCAAAAAATTATTTTTAATTCAAATTTAAATTCAAATTCAAATTCCAAAAAAATAAAAATAAAAATACCTTTTAATTGAAAAGTTTTGTTTGTTTGAATATTTAATGAATTAATTAAAATTGATGGAGGAGCAGGAGGTGGTCCATTATTAAATCTACTTAAAATATATGAAGATGAAAGTTCACTTCCATAAACTCCTAAATACATAAATCTTGTGTATACATAAACAGCAGTTCCTAGATTTTCATTTCCAGTTATTGTTAAATAATTATTCCCATCAGAATGAATAATTGAATTAATCAAAGTTCCATTATAATAAGTTGAAAAATTTCCATTTTTTTTATAAGTAAAAACAATATGATTTAAGAATCCAAATGATGAAATATTGGAATAAAGAATTTTTGGGTTTTGATTTTGATCATAAATCCAAATTTGAATTTGAGGAGGAGATTGAGATGTATCAGTTCCTGCCACAAAAAACCAATCTCCTGAAAGAATTTCAAATAGAGTATAACCTGAATTATTTTCAGGAGGTTGAAGAAACCAAAATTCCAAAGAAGCTTGCTCAGTATATGAAGTTGAATTTAATCCACATCCTTGAGTTAAATCAGAACAATTACAATATATTGAATTGCTCAAAATAGGATAAGTTTGAGTCATATTAACACCAGAACTAAAAAGTGAAGGATAAAGCCAATTTCCAGAAACACCAGAGAAAAAGAAAGTTTGATCAGGTAAAGAAGCAGCAATATCACCTTTTCCTTCATTAAATTTAAATTCAAATTGTTTATTAACTTGAGATAATCTAATTTCAATTAAAAAAATCAAAAAAATAAATTGAAAAAGATTAAATTTAAAATTATTTGCCATTTTTGTTTTGTTTGTTTTGTTTTTTTGATTAATTAAAATTTGTTTTTTGTTTTGGAAAAGAAAAAAAAAATGGATTTTTTAATTTAAAACATTTTTTTTTTCTTAAAAACTCATTAATTAATTAGTCATTTTATTTTAATTTTATTTTTATTTTAATATTATTTAATATTTTTTAATTTAATTAAAAAATATATAAAAAAATGGTAAATTTAATCAAATCAAGATCAAATCAAGATCAAATTTAAAACAAAATTTAAAATTAAAAACAAAAACAAAACAAAATTCAAACAAAAAAAAATTTTTTTTTTTCAATATAAAATTTAATTTTGATCAATAAATAAATTAAATAAATTAATTAAATAAAAGAAAAATTATTTTAAATTTAATTTTTAAATAAAAAAGAAAAAGAAATTAAAATTGCTTTTTTTTTGGATTTTATTTTTTTTTGTTTGAAATTTAAAATTAAAATTTAAAATTTAAAATTAAAATTAAATTTAAAATTAAAAATTAAAATTAAAATTTAAAATAAAATTAAAAATAAAATTAAAATTAAAATTAAAATTAAAATTAAATTTAAAATTAAAATTAAAATTAAAATTAAAATTAAAATTAAAATTTAAAATTAAAATTAAATATTATTTCTATTTTTATTATTATTATTTTAAATTAAATTTATTTTTAATTTTTCAAAAAAATCAAAAATCAAAATCAAAATAATTTAAATTTAAAAAATTAAAAAATAAAATTAATAAATCTTAATAAAATTAAATTAAATAAAATGATCTATTTTTATTTTTATTTTGATTTTTTTTTTTGCCTAATAAATATTTAATTTAAATTTTAATTAAATTTTATTTTTGAAATGATGAAAATTATCCAAATTTTTTTTATTTTTAAAAACAAAAAAAGAAAAAATTTATTTTAAAAATAAAAAAAGAAATTAAAATAATAAAAATAATAAATTAAATTTAAATTATTTATTTAAATAATTAAATTAAATAAAATATTTATAAATAATTAATCAAAAATTAATCCAAAAAAAGAAAAAGAAAAAAAAGAAAAAAATTTATTTTTTATTTTTTAATTAAAATTAATAAATAAATAAATAAAAACTAAATTAAAAATATCTTATAATAATAAAATATTTAATAATAAAATAATAAATTAAAATTAATTATTTATTTAATTAATAATCAAAATAATTATTAATTATTTATTTTTAATTTAATTATTAAAAAATTCTCAAAAAAAAAATTATTTTTTTCTTTCTTTTCAAAATAAGAATAAAAATAAAAATAAAAATAAAAATAAGAATAATCTTTTTAATAATTATTTTGATTAATTTAATAATTATTTAAAATTAAATTATTATTCAAAATTTATATTTATTTCTTTTTAATAATTTGGAAAATTAATTTAATTTTTTTTATTATTTTTTTGGATTTCAAATTTTTAAATAAAAATAAAAATAAATTTAAATTTAATCAAATAAAAATAAATATTTATTTTTGTTCCACTTTTTTTTGATTATTTTTTATTTTTTATATTAAAAATTAAATAAAAATTTGATAAATTAAATAATAAATATTTATTTTATTCTTATTAAATTTAAATTTAAATAAAAGAAAGAAAAGAAAGAAAGAAATAAGATAATTAAAATATTAAATAAATTTATTATTTGATTTTATTATTTATTATTTATTATTTATTATTTTAATATTGTTTTTGTGATTAAGATTTATAAATTTATTTTTTATTTTTTTTTTGATAAATTTAAAAATAATTTTATTTTTTTTTTCTTTAATTTTTAATTTAAATTTTTAATTTTAAATTTAAATTTCTTTTTATTTATATTATTTTTGATAAGTTTTAATTATTTTATTTAAATAATTTTTATTTTTATTTTTATTTTTATTTTCATTATTAAATATCAATTTTTATTTTTATTTTTAAATCAAAAAAAATAAATAAAAATAAATAAAAAAAATTAAGGAAAATTAATTAAATAAATAAATAAATATAAAAAGGAAATGAAATAATTCTCTTAATTATTTTATTTAAATTTAATTATTTTATTTAAATTAATTATTTTTTAAAATTTTTTTGGAATTTTTTTTGTTTTTTTTGGAATAAAGATTTTCTTTTTATTTTATAAACAAAAATAAATAAAAATAAAAATAAGAATAAAAAGAATAAATTGAATTTTTTTTATTAATGTTTTTAAAATTAAAATTTATAAATAAAATAAAATTTCTTAAATTAAAATTTTTGTTTTTGTTTTTGTTTTTGAAAATAAATTTAAATAAAAATAAAAAAGAATTTTAAAAAAAAAACAAAATTAATTAATTAATTAATTAATTTAAATTTATTCTTATTTTTTTATTTTTGTTTTTGTTTTTATTGTTTATTTTTTTTGTAAAAATAAATTTTAAAATTTTTTGATTAAATTTTTGATTTGAATTTTTAATCTTTAATTAATTAAATAAATAAATAAATTAAAATAAAATTTAATTTAAAATAATTTAATTTTGAAAATAAAATATTAATTATTTTATAAATTAAATCTTTAATTAATTAATTTATTTTTATTCCAAATTTTTTATTTTTTATTTTTTTGGAATGAAAAATAAAAATAAAAATAAATTAATCAAAAATAAAATAAATTAAATTAAATTAATAAATATTAAATAAATAAATTAATTTAAAATAAATATTTAATAAATATTTTAAATTTTAAATTTAATTTTTATTATTTTTAATTTTTGATTAAATTTATATTAAAATTAATTAAATTATTTTATTAATTATTTAATAAGGAAAATAAATAATTAAATTATATTTTATATTATTAATTTATTTCAAAATAATTTATACATTAAAATTAATTATTATATTATTATTTAAAATTATTTTATTTTGTTTTAGAAATTAAATTAATTAAAATTCAAATTAATATTTTTGATTCCAAATTTATATTTGATTTTTAAATCAATTTTAAATTAATTTAGATAATAAAATCTTTTTATAAATTTTATAAATAAATAATTTTATATTTTAAATAATATTTTCTTTTTATTTTTATTATTTTTATTTTTGGAATTTATATTTAATTTTTTCATTTTTTTTTAATTTAGAAAATAAAAAGTGGAATAAAAAGTGGAATAAAAATGAAATAAAAAATATTTTAAAATTATTTCTTAATTAAATTTATTACAAAATAATAAATAAATTGTAATTAAAAATCAAATAAAATAATAAATAAAATATTTTAATAAATTTATTTAATTAATTTTTAATAATAATAATTTAATATTAATAATAAATTCATTTTTAAAATTATTTCTTAATTAAATTTATTACAAAAATAATAAATAAATTATAATTAAAAATCAAGTAAAATAATAAATAAAATATTTTAATTAATTTATTTAATTATTTTTAATAATAATAATTTAATAATAATAATAAATTCATTTTTAAAATTATTTCTTAATTAAATTTATTATAAAATAATAAATAAATTATAATTAAAAATCAAGTAAAAATAATAAATAAAATATTTTAATAAATTTATTTAATTAATATTAATAATAATAATTTAATATTAATAATAAATTCATTTTTAAAATTATTTCTTAATTAAATTTATTACAAAAATAATAAATAAATTATAATTAAAAATTAAATAAAATAATAAATAAAATATTTTTAATTAATTTATTTAATTAATTTTAATAATAATAATTTAATATTAATAATAAATTCATTTTTAAAAATATTTCTTAATTAAATTTATTACAAAATAATAAATAAATTATAATTAAAAATTAAATAAAATAATAAATAAAATATTTTAATTAATTTATTTGATTATTTTTAATAATAATAATTTAATATTAATAATAAATTCATTTTTAAAATTATTTCTTAATTAAATTTATTACAAAATAATAAATAAATTATAATTAAAAATTAAATAAAATAATAAATAAAATATTTTAATTAATTTATTTAATTATTTTTAATAATAATAATTTAATATTAATAATAAATTCATTTTTAAAATTATTTTTAATTAAATTTATTACAAAATAATAAATAAATTATAATTAAAAATCAAATAAAATAATAAATAAAATATTTTTAATAAATTTATTTAATTATTTTTAATAATAATAATTTAATATTAATAATAAATTCATTTTTAAAATTATTTCTTAATTAAATTTATTACAAAAATAATAAATAAATTATAATTAAAAATTAAGTAAAATAATAAATAAAATATTTTAATTAATTTAATTATTTTTAATAATAATAATTTAATATTAGTAATAAATTCATTTTTAAAATTATTTTTAATTAAATTTATTACAAAATAATAAATAAATTATAATTAAAAATTAAATAAAATAATAAATAAAATATTTTAATTAATTTAATTAATTATTTTTAATAATAATAATTTAATATTAATAATAAATTCATTTTTAAAATTATTTTTAATTAATTTTATTAATTTATTTTTAATAATTAAATTAAGAAATAAAAAGGATTTTTTGTTGATTAAAATAATTTTTGTTTTTTTTTTGTTTTTAAGAAATAAATAAATAAATAAAGAAAGAAAATTAATTTTATTTTCAATTTTTCCAATTTCTTTTTTATTTTTATTTTATTTATTATTTTATTTAGAATTAAATTGTGAAAAATAAAGAAAAGAAGAAAGAAAATTAATTTTTTTTCTTTTTGGGAATATTTTTTGTTTTGTTATTTTAAATTAAGAAAAAAAGAAAAAAAGAGAATTAAAATTAAAAATTCTTTTTGTTTTTATTTTTGTTTTTGTTTTAATTTAATAAATAATTTCAAATTTAATTTATTATTTTTATTTTTTTTGGGAAATAAAAAAATGATTTAATTTTATTTATTTCTTTCTAAAATTAATTAATTAAATAATTAATATTTCCTCTTTTTTATTTTTATTTTTATTTTTATTTTTATTTTTAAATTTGGAAAATAAATTTAAATTGATTTATGTTTATTTTCTTTTTGATTTTTTGATTTTTTTGATTTTTTGATTTTTTGGAAATTAAAAAATTTTGAATAAGTAAATAAATAATTAAATAATTTATTCTTCTTTCTTTCTTTCTTTTTTTCTTTTTCTAAAATATTCTTTCAATCAAAATAATAATAATAATTTAAATTAATTTGAATAAATTAATAAATATAATTTAATTTATGTAAAAAAAAAAACAAAAGAGAAATTATTATTTTTATTTTTATTTTTATTTTTGAAATTATTTAAAAATATTTAGAGAATAAGATAAATTAAGAGAAAATTTATAAAAATGAAATAATTTATAAAATAAAATATTATTTAAATTTAATTTAAAATTTATTTATAATTTAATTAAATAAAAATGAAAGAAATTATTCTTAATTATTCTTTTTCAATAATAATTAAGAAATAATAAATAATAAAAATTATAAATTAGAACTTTTTGTTTTATTTGTTTCTTTCTTTTGATTATTTATCAAAATAAAAATATAATTTTTCTAAATTCAAATCTTTTAAAAAGAAAATTTTTGTATATTTAAAATTTATATTCTTAATTTTTGAATATAAAAATTAAGAATATAAATTTGAAAATTATTTATATTCTTTTTATATAAAATAAAATTTATTTAATTAATAATTCATTCTTATTCTTAAAATTATTATTTTATATTTAAAAACAATTTTAACAAATTTTTCTTTTTATAAGTTAAATTTTATTTATTCTTTTTTCTAATTTTTTTTCTTTTCCAATTTCTTGAATTAAAATTTATTTCATTTTATTTTATTTTTTATTATAAATTAATTAATAATTTTTAATTATATTTTTCAATTTAATCTTATTTTATTTTATATTTGAAAATTATTATTTCTGATTATTAAATTATTTATATTATTTTAATTAAATTCAAAATCTTCTTCTTCTTCTTCTTTTTCTTTCATAATTTGAATTATTTCAAATTTTTCTTCAATTAAATTTTAATTATTTTCTTTTTAAATAATTTTTTTTTTCTAAATTAATTAGAAACAAAACAAAACAAAACAAATTTATTTATATTTATATTTATATTTATATTTTTATTAAAGATAATTAAAAATAAATAAAAAGAAAATAAGAAGATACAAAATATGAAATATAATCACAATATTTAATGTAAAATATTATCTTAGAAAATAAATAATATTTAATTTGAAAAATAAAAATAAAAATAAAATAAGTTTTTAATATGAAATTTACAAGAAATCTAAAAATATCTTTTAATTATTCCAAATAAAAATTTAAATAATAATTCTCTCTAAAAAGAAATTAAATTATTTTCAAAAAAAAAAAGAATTTAAGAAAGATTTATAGATAAAAATAATTATTAAAAATATTTATTAATTAATTAATTAAATAAAATAATTTATAAAATATAAGAAAAATCAAAATCAAAATCAAAAAAAAAAGAATTTTATTTATTTATTTTTATTGTAAATATAATAATAATAAATAAGAAATTGAAATAATAAAATAAAATATAAATTATATTCAAAAAGAAATAAATAAAGAAGAATTCTTTTAATTTTATTTATAAATTTTTATTATAATAAACATAAAAAAAATTAATAAAATAAAAATAAAATAACAAGAAAATAATATTAGAAAAAAAAAGTAAAATTGATTTCAAAATAATATTTTTGAAATTATATTATTATTTATTATTTTAAATATTAAGAGAATAAAATTCTTGAAAATGAAGAAAATTAAATAATTATAGAAAGAAAAATCAAGTTAATAATATAAATAATTAGAAGAAACAAAATAATCATAAATAATAAAATTAAAAATTAATTCCAAAATAATCAATTAGAAACAAAAAATAATAAATAAATTTAAAATTATAAAAATTAAATAAAATAAAATCAAAAACTTAATAATAATATTAGAAAATAAAAATAAAGAATATAAATAATTAATTCAAAAGAAAAAGAAAATAAGAAAATCTTTAATATAAATCAATTTTATAATTAAAAATTAAATTCAAAAATTATTGAAAAAGGAGAATTTAAATATAAGATAAATTAAATTCTTTTTCTTTTTGAAATTTATAATTTAGAAAATTATTATTAATAATAAAATAAAAATTAATAATTTAAGAGATATAAATTTCTTAATTTTATTTTTGTTTTTATTTTAAACAAATACAAATAAAAATAAAAACAATTTTAAATAATATTTTTCAAATAAATTAAAATCAAAAATTTAATTTAAATTATTTTTCTTTGATTTAAATTTGATAAAAATAAACATTAATTTATTTAAAAATGAAAAAGAATTTAATTCTCTTTTTCTTCTTCTTCTTCTTTCTTTTCAAAATTATCAAAATAAGGAAATATAATTAAGAAGAAAAATATTAAGAATAAAATTATTTAAGAAATTAAATTAATTTAAATTAAATTAAATATAATAAAATTAATTATTTTAGAAAAGATATATTAATATCAAGAATAAGTTTATTTTTAATTAATTTTAATATAAATAATCTAAATTTTGATAATTTAAAAATGAATAAAAAATAAAGAATATTTTTTTTTCAAAAGAAGAATATATAATATTTTTATTTTATTTTCTTATTTTCCTTATAAAAACAAATAAATGAATAATAAATTTTCTCTTAAAAAAAAAATAAAAAAATCAAAAATTAACACAATAAAATCTTCTTTTTAAAATTTCAAAATTCAAAATTCAAATAATTAATAAAATTTTCAAATAAAAAACAAAAAAATAAATATGTATTCTCTTTAATTTCATAAAAATATAAAATTATTCAAAAATATTCTTTTATTCAATAAATAAATGAAAATAAATTTAAAATATAAAATTTATTTATTTAATTAAATTATATTTGAAATATTTAATTAAAAGAAAAAGAAAATATTATTATAAAAATGTAAATTAAAAATCCAAAAAAATCAAAAATTCAAAATTAAATTCAAATATAAATTAAAAAGAAGAAAATATTTCTAAAAAATTTGGAAAATTTAAATAAATAATTTGAAAAAAAAAGAAGAAAGAAAAGAAAATTAATAAGAATAATTAAATAAATCAAGAGAAAAAGAAATGAAAATGAAAATATTTTTACTTTCCAATTTAATTTAATTTTAATTTAATTTAAAAATAAAAATAAAAAGATTTACAAATAATAAATAATATAAATATGAATAAATAAGATAAATATTGATAAAATTATTTCTAAAAATCAAAATTTTTGTAAAAATATTTTTATTTTATTCAAAAGAAAAAAAAATTATTAATTAATTAAATCAATAATATAAAGTGATATCAATTAATAAATATATTTTATAAATATTTATTTATATTTATTAAATAATTTATTAATTAAATAATAATATAATTTTGTTTTCATTTTTTTTAAATTTTTGAAAATAAATTAAATATTTTATAATTATTAATAAATAAATAAAATAAATCAATAATAATAATAATAATATAAAATGATATCAATTAATAAAATATATTTTATAAATATTTATTTATATTTATTAAATAATTTATTAATTTATTTTACATTTAAAATTGAAAAAGAATAAGAATGAAAATATTAATAAATCTAAAAATATTGAAAATGAGAATAAAAAAAAACTATTATAAACAAAGAATTAAATTAAAAATAAGAAATAAAAGTGATAAATTTCAAAATTTGAAATGATAAATAATTTTTTTTTGATTATTTTATTCTTAATATTCCTTAAAGAAGATATTTACAATCAAATAAAAATAAATTTAATAAAAAAAAAACCAAAAATAAAAATAAAAATAAAAATAAAAATAAAAATAAAAAAAGATTTGATTTTGTTTTGTTTTTTTTGATTTAAAATAATTTTATTTAATAAAAAAAAAAAGAAAAAAAAATAATTAGAATTGTTTTATATTCCAAATCAAAATTAAATTAAATTAAAATTAAATTAAATTAAATCAAAAATAAAATTAAATCAAAATTAAATCAAAATTAAATCAAAATTAAATCAAAATTTAAATCAAAATTAAATTAAAATCAAATCAAAGTTAAATCAAAATTAAAATCAAAATTAAATTCAAAATTAAATTAAATCAAAATTAAATTAAATTAAATCAAAATTAAATTAAAATTAAATCAAAATTAAATTAAATCAAAATTAAATCAAATTTAAATCAAATCAAAATTAAATCAAAATTAAATTAAAATCAAAATTAAATCAAAATTAAATTAAATCAAATTAAAATTAAATCAAAATTAAATCAAAATTAAATCAAATCAAATCAAAATTAAAATTAAATCAAAATTAAATCAAAATCAAAATTAAATTAAAATTTAAATTAAATCAAAATTAAATTAAATCAAAATTAAATTAAATTAAATCAAAATTAAATTAAATCAAAATTAAATTAAATCAAAATTAAATCAAATCAAAATTAAATCAAAATTAAATTAAATCAAATCAAAATTAAATTAAATTAAATCAAAATTAAATCAAAATTAAATCAAAATTAAATCAAAATTAAATTAAATTAAATCAAAATTAAATTAAATTAAATCAAAATTAAAATCAAAAATAAATTAAAATCAAATCAAAATTAAATCAAAATTAAATTAAATTAAATCAAAATTAAATCAAAATTAAATTAAATTAAAATCAAAATAAATTAAATCAAAATTAAATCAAAATTAAATTAAAATTAAATCAAAATTAAATTAAATCAAATCAAAATTAAATTAAATCAAAATTAAAATCAAAATTAAATCAAAATTAAATTAAATCAAATTAAATTAAATTAAAATTAAATCAAAATTAAATTAAATCAAATTAAATTAAATTAAAATTAAATCAAAATTAAATCAAAATCAAAATTAAATCAAAATTAAATTAAATTAAATTAAATTAAAATTAAATCAAAATTAAATCAAAATTTAATCAAAATTAAATCAAAATCAAAATTAAATCAAAATTAAATTAAATTAAATCAAAATTAAAATTAAATCAAAATTAAAATCAAAATCAAAATCAAAATTAAATTAAATTAAATTAAAAAATATTTCCCAAAAAGAAAAAATTAATTATTTCTTTTATTTTTTTTATTTAATTATTTATATTTTTGATTAAATTTAAGAAATAAAAAAGATGAAAAGAAAAAAAACAAATTTAATTTTGATTTTTATTTTGAAATTATTATTTATTTTTGATAATTTAAATTAAAATTTTTAAAATTAATAAAAATAATCAATTCAAAATTTTTATTAAAAATAAAAATAAAAAGGAATAAATTTTAAATTTTGAATTTTGAAATTTTAATAATTTAATTTTATTTATAAATTTTTGAATTTTTATAATTTTTAAGAATAAATTAATAAAACAAAACAAAATAATTTTAATTTTAATTTTAATTTTTCTTTCCATTTTTTTTAAAAACAAAAATTAAAAAGATTAAAAAGAAAAAGGAATTTGATTTATTTTTATTCAATGCTAATGCAACTTTGTTTTGAGAAATAAATCGATGAAGTATTGCAAGAGAAACATCTCGAACATTTTGAGGAATTTCATGTCTCATTTCAATGTTTTCCAACAAATTAGACTTTTCAACTTTAGAAAGAATACATTCAAAGAACTTGAAATTTTTGTTAAAAAAAAAATAAATTTAATTAAAAATAATGAATAAAAAATAAATAATAATAATAAAGAAAAATTAAATTAGATTACTGTGTGAAAATTATCATTATTTTTTTTAATAAAAGCAGTGGAATTGATCAACGATTCTTCTTTAAAAGATGATCCATTTAAAGAATTTTGAATGAATTTTGAAACGAGTGTTAAGATTTTCCTTTTTGTATCTTGAATTTGTGAGTCGTGTTCTGTTTCTAGTAAAATTCCAAAACTTGAATGAGCTAGAATTGCCGGACAGAAAAATCTCAAAAATAAAAATCCACCCATCGCAAAATATCCACTATTTCCATTAAATTTAGAATTGCAAGACTTGTTCAACAAATAACAAATATACTTAAATTGATTAGGCATTTCTCCAATTTCAAAAATTTTAGTCAAAAACTCCTGTGCAAGTGACTCAATTTTGGATATATTTTCGGATAGAGTTGATTGAGCAACCAAATCAACTTGGAGATCGAAATTGTCTTCCAAATTATCATCCAAATTATCATCCAAATTATCATCCAAATTATCATCCAAATTATCATCCAAATTATCTTTCAACTTATTGGGATTTCTAGATTCCAAAATTAGTTTTTTATCTAATATAATGTTGTCATATTTTTCCGAGGTGTAAACTTCAAAGATTTTACCAGCTAATATGGTATACAAATAAGGTAATCCAATGATTTTTGCATAAAAGCTCAATATTTTGCTTGATGGACTGTTTAAACGGAATAAAGTAGATTCTTGTTCAGTTTTTTCAACTTCATCTTTTATTAATTCCTCAATTAGCTTCTTGAACAAATTATTATGAACAGCTAAATAAGTAACAGCTCTACAAACAGAATCCATATCATATACTTTGACAACTTTCAACATCCCACTAATAAATCTTAAACTATCTGCTGTAGTAAAAATCAATTCTTCAAGATCTCGAATCGATTCCATTTTCTTGGCATTTTCACCTTTAAATTGCAAATTATACAATTTCTCTCCATAAACGTAAGGCCCAAAATCATCAGGAGGAGGTGGTGCTTTTACTTCGTTTTTCTTTCTTCTCACAACCAAAACCACCAAAACAACAATCAAAACCAATCCAAATCCTCCAACACTTGCTCCAACAGCAATAGGAATCGTGTTGTTTACATTGTTGCTTGTTGTTTGTTGCGGAACAGAAATCTCATACTTCACCAAATAGAAATCTTCTGGCTTCTCTGTATTCGTCAAATTCACAACCAAATAATCAGTCTGCGCTCCTTCATTCCCTTCATTCGTTATGATCGTGAAGTTTGCTAATTGCTCATCAATTTCCTTCTTGCTTCCGTTCAACATCTTGTTTTGCGTCTCGTTGAAACTTGATGATTTCATCTCAAATACTGTTAATGAAAGTCTTATTATAAGTTCTGTTTCGTCAGGATCAAAAATATCAAACGAAATCATGAATTGGTTTCCTTGATAAATGAATTCTTTGTTGTTATTGTTGTTTTCACAATCATCATAGCAAATTGCTTGAATTGTTGATTGATGATAAGTTTTTGTAATATCAAAAACAATTGTGAAGTTTTTAACTGCTTCTCCATTCTTCATCATAAAACTCAACTCCAATGGATAAAAATAGTAAAGTGGTGCTCTGATATAAACCAACAAAGGATTCGCTTCATTGATTGATGTTCCATCTCCTTTTGTGATTACATCCCCCAATAGAAATATCACTGTTGTTTACTCGAATACTTGAATTTGAAATGTTCTCTCCAATCCATACAATTTCCCAAATAGAACTTAAATTTCCTGAAAATAAATCTGTAAATGTGAGATTGATTGGTGAATAATCATCTTCAGTTATGTTCCCTTCTCCTTTATTCATTTCAAGATTAGATGAATTAAGTTTCAATGTGATTTGATTTGTTCTTGAATATCCACTATCTGATCCTAATGTTAGATTAAAAGAAATATCTGGAGAATTATCATTGTTTTGAGATGTCATAATATAATCAAATGTAAGATTTCCTGAATTTGAAGCAGAAGAAATATTAGATGTAATCCCATTCGAAACAAGTTTTCCATTATAATAAATGATTCCATTCGTGATAGGTGATGATATTGTGAAATTAATAACATTATTTCCTTTTCCATCTTTATAATCTATCGCAAAACTTTGATTTTCTAAACTTGATAAATTTAATTCAAAATAAAAAGGATAAAATCCAGGACCTCCTGTTACATTTCTAACATCAATTATCAACTTAGATTGGTGTTTCCATGATGATTTATAATTCAAATCAACAAAAGTAATTGTATATCCAAACAAACATTGAACACTTTGATTTGGTTGAATTGGAGCTAAAATATTAATTTTTGAAGAATTAATTGGCAAAGTATAATTAAGTTTAATTTGATCACCTGAATCTGCTGAATACAAATTACAATAATAATATGAAGAATTTGAATTATTTGAAGTTATACTAATTTCATAAATTGAAGAATTTGATAAAAGATAAAAATCACTAAAATCAAATAATGAATATTGACTATCATTTAATGTAAGTGTATTTCTTGATTGATTAAACCAAGCAGGAATTCCAGCTTCATAATTTCCTTTAATTTCTTCACTTGTTAATATTCTTTCATAACTTCCTACATAATAAACCAAATGTTCAAATTGTAAAGTATCCATTGGAAAAACATTTGAAATATTTTGAGAAAGATTTCCAAAACCAATTTTAATATTATTAAGATAAACAGATTGATTTCCAATTTCCCAATTTACAATTAAATGATAATAATCTCCATTTGATAAATCAGGTGTTAATACTGTAAAATTTTCAACTGGAGAATAACCTTGATAAATTTGAATCAAAAGAGAAGAAGTATTTGAACCTATTGAAATTACTGGATAATAAGATTGAGTTGAAAAAGAAGATGGTTTGCCATTAATCAAAACATTATTAGATTGATTAATATTTGAAAACCAAATCTCAATTGAAAAAGAAGAAGAACTCAAATTAAGATTAATTGCAGTATATGTTGATGGATTATTTGAAGATTCAATTCCTTTTTTTTTTAAAATTAAAATTAAAATTAAAATTAAAATTTAAATTAAAATTAAAATTAAAATTAAAATTAAAATTAAAATTAAAATTAAAATTAAAATTAAAATTAAAATTAAAATTAAAATTAAAATTAAAATTAAAATTAAAATTAAAATTAAAATTAAAATCCAAAAAAATAAGAGAAAAATTTGGAAAAAAAAAATTTAAATTTAAAATTAAAATTAAAATTACCTGTATGAGCAACATTATTTTCAATATACCACCAATTTGTATTTTGAGTTGAAATACTTACATTTACTTCAGATCCATCAGCAAGAAAACAAGGAATTAAATTTCCAGAATATTGATTTTGAAAAGTAAATGAAACATTAGAAGGAATTACTCTTGAACAAAATGAATTTGATAAAAGAAAAAAAATAAAACAAATTGAAAAAGAAAAAGAAAAAGAAAAAAGATTAAATTTAATCATTTCTTTTTTTTGTTTGATTGATTAATTGATTAATTGATTAATTGAAAAATTAAATCAAAAAAAAAATCCAAAAAAAATTTTTCAAATGAAAAATTAAAAAAAAAAAAGTGAAAAATCAAAATTAAAAAAAATTTTTTTTTATTTTAAAAAAATCTCAATAAAAATAAATTAAAAATAAATTAAAAAATAAAAAAGCAAATTTATTTTTAATTTAAATTTGACTTTGATTTTAATTTTTAATTTTAATTTTAATTTTAATTTTAATTTTAAATTTAAATGTGGTTATTTAATCAATAAAATAAAAAATAAAATAAATCCAAAAAAAAAAATTAAATAAAATTAATAAGGCAAAATAAAAGTAAATTTTAATTTTAAATTTTTAATTTTAAATTTTAAAATAAAAAAATTAAATTTAAAATTTGATCTCTTTTTGATTTTTAAATTAAAAATTAAATAAATTAAATTTAAATTAAATTAAAATTAAATTAAATTAAATCAAAATTAAATTAAATCAAAATTAAATTAAAATAAATTAAATTAAATTAAATTAAATTAAATTAAATTAAATTAAATTAAATTAAATTAAATTAAATTAAATTAAATTAAATTAAATTAAATTAGATCTGATCTTTTTTCTTTTTTTTTTTCTTTTTTTATTTTGATTGTTTGAATTATTTTTTTATTTATTTTTTTTGGATTTAAAATTAAATTAAAAATTAAAATTTAAAAATTAAAAAAGAAAATAAAAAGATTTTTTGTTTTTGTTTTTGTTTTTTGTTTTTGTTTTGAAATTCATTCAATTGAAAAAAAGAAAAAGAAAAGAAAAGAAAAGAAAAAAAAATATTTTCCTTTTTTCTTTTTGATTGATTGATTAATTGATTGATTGCTTGATTGATTAATTGATTGATTAATTGATTGATTAATTGATTGATTAATTGATTGATTCAGAAAAAAAGAAGAAAAGAAAAAAAGAAAATTGAAATTGAAATTGAGAGAGAATTGAAAAGAAAAGAAGGTGAATTAGAAAAAGGTGAATTTGGAATTGAGATATTAAGTGTTGCAGTTGTTGAATAATAAATTGTTGAATTAATTTCTTCATAAATTGAATAATTAATTGTAATTATTGTTTCTTTACCTCCAAGAATATAAATCATTTTAGAATTTTGAGGTAATGTTGAGCCAGTTTTAATAGTAATATATCCTTCTGAATCTGAATAGAAATTTGCACCATTTGCTTCTAAAATATTCTCAATTATTACAGTGAAATTATATTGTTTTAAAATACTTTCACATTCAAGTTCAATTCCTTCAATTTTTCCAGTTTCTAAATTTACTTTTTGATTATTAACTTGAAGAAAATTTTGAATTATAATATTTTCATTACAATTTGTTGAATTTTTTCCTCTATTATTTGTAACAAAATATGAAAAATTAATTAATTGTTGAGATGAATGATTTAAATTTTCTTCATATTCATAAATAACACTCCAATTATCAAAAGATCTATAATCAACAATAGTATCATTTGAAATAATTTTTGAACCTTTAGTTTGATTTGAAAGAATTTGATAAATTGATCCATTTAAAGGAATTGAATTAATTATTGCATTATCAAGATTTGAATATTGATCATTTCCAATTAAAGAAATTTGACAAGATTTATCAATATTAATACAATAAGTTGATAAAGAAGAACAATATGGATTTGGAGGATTGATTGAAACATTAAATTGAATTGAATAAGGAGGATTTGGAAATGTTGAAAAATTATTAGTTTTATCAAAAAGTGAAATATTCCATTTAGTAATATAAGAATCTTGATAAAGATTTCCTTCAAAAAGAAATTGAGAAGATAAATTAACATTTAATTCTTGTTCATTATAAATCAAATTTGTTTTTATTCCATCAAAAAATGTGTAAATAGATCCATAATTTAGATCAAAAATATTAATTGTTTTCAATATAAATGTATCATTTGTTTCATTTGTAAAAGATTCAAGACTAATAATATCTATTTATTTTATTTTTCAAAAAATTTATTTTTAATTCAAATTCAAATTCAAATTCCAAAAAAATAAAAAATAAAAAAATACCTTTTAATTGAAAAGTTTTGTTTGTTTGAATATTTAATGAATTAATTAAAATTGATGGAGGAGCAGGAGGTGGTCCATTATTAAATCTACTTAAAATATATGAAGATGAAAGTTCACTTCCATAAACTCCTAAATACATAAATCTTGTGAATATAGCAACAGTTGTTAATTCAGCTTCATTTTGAGTCATTGTTAAATAATTATTCCCATCAGAATGAATAATTGAATTAATCAAAGTTCCATTATAATAAGTTGAAAAATTTCCATTTTTTTTATAAGTAAAAACAATATGATTTAAGAATCCAAATGATGAAATATTGGAATAAAGAACTTTTGGGTTTTGATTTTGATCAAAAATAGCAATTTGAATTTGAGGAGGAGATTGAGATGTATCAGTTGTTGCTACAAAAAACCAATCTCCTGAAAGAATTTGAAATAGAGTATAAATTGATTGATTTGCAGGAGGTTGAAGAAACCAAAATTCAAAAGAAGCTTGCTCAGTATATGAAGTTGAATTTAATCCACATCCTTGAGTTAAATCAGAACAATTACAATATATGAAATTAGATTGAAGAACATTAGTTTGAGTCATATTAACACCAGAACTAAAAAGTGAAGGATAAAGCCAATTTCCAGAAACACCAGAGAAAAAGAAAGTTTGATCAGGTAAAGAAGCAGCAATATCACCTTTTCCTTCATTAAATTTAAATTCAAATTGTTTATTAACTTGAGATAATCTAATTTCAATTAAAAAAATCAAAAAAATAAATTGAAAAAGATTAAATTTAAAATTATTTGCCATTTTTGTTTTTTGTTTGTTTGTGTTTTTTTGATTAATTAAAATTTGTTTTTTGTTTTTTGTTTTGTTTTGGAAAAGAAAAAAAAAATGGATTTTTTAATTTAAAACATTTTTTTTTTCTTAAAAACTCATTAATTAATTAGTCATTTTATTTTAATTTTATTTTATTATTATTATTTAATATTATTTAATTTAATTAAAAAATATATAAAAAAATGGTAAATTTAATCAAATCAAGATCAAATCAAGATCAAATTTAAAACAAAATTTAAAATTAAAAAACAAAAACAAAACAAAAATTCAAACAAAAAAAAATTTTTTTTTTCAATATAAAATTTAATTTTGATCAATAAATAAATAAATTAAATTAATTAAATAAAAAGAAAAATTTATTATTTTAAATTTAATTTTAAATAAAAAGAAAAAGGAAATTAAAATTGCTTTTTTTTTTTTGGATTTTATTTTTTTTTATTTGTAAATTCAAAATTAAAATTTAAAATTAAAATTAAAATTAAAATTAAAATTAAAATTAAATTAAAATTTAAAATTAAAATTAAAATTTAAAATTAAAATTAAATATTAAAATTTAAATTAATATTAAATTTAAAAATTAAAATTAAATACTATTTCTATTTTTATTATTATTATTTTAAATTTAATTTATTTTAATTTTTCAAAAATCAAAATCAAAATCAAAATAATTTAAATTTAAAAAAATTTAAAAATAAAATTAATAAATCTTAATAAAATTAAATTAAATAAAATGATCTATTTTTTATTTTTTATTTTTATTTTAATTTTTGCCTAATAAATATTTAATTTAAATTTATTTTAAATTTAATTTTTGAAATGATGAAAAATTATCCAAATTTTTATTTTTAAAAACAAAAAAAAAGAAAAAATTTATTTTAAAAATAAAAAGAAATTAAAATAATAAAAATAATAAATTAAATTTAAATTATTTATTTAAATAATTAAATTAAATAAAATATTTATAAATAATTAATCAAAAATTAATCCAAAAAAAAAGAAGAAAAAAAAGAAAAAAAGAAAAAATTTATTTTTATTTTTAATTAAAATTAATTAATAAATAAATAAAAACTAAATTAAAAATATCTTATAATAATAAAATATTTAATAATAAAATAATAAATTAAAATTAATTATTTATTTAATTAATAATCAAAATAATTATTAATTATTTATTTTTAATTTAATTATTAAAAATTCTCAAAAATTATTTTAAAAATAAGAATAAAAATAAAAATAAAAATAAAAATAAGAATAAAAATAAAAATAAAAATAATCTTTTTTTAATAATTATTTTGATTAATTTAATAATTATTTAAAATTAAATTATTATTCCAAAATTTATATTTATTTCTTTTTAATAATTTAGAAAATTAATTTATTTTTATTTTTATTTTTGGATTTCAAATTTTTAAATAAAAATAAAAATAAATTTAAATTTAATCAAATAAAAATAAATATTTTTTTTTGTTCAACTTTTTGATTATTTTTATTTTTATTTTAAAAATTAAATAAAAATTTGATAAATTTTTAAATAATAAATATTTATTTTATTTTTATTTTTATTAAATTTAAATTTAAAAATAAATATTTAGAATTAAATTTAAAGAAAGAAAGAAAGAAAAAGAAGATAATTAAAATATTAAATAAATAAATTTATTATTTGATTTTATTATTTATTATTTATTATTTATTATTTTAATATTGTTTTTTTTTGTGATTAAGATTTATAAATTTATTTTTTATTTTTTTTTTGATAAATTTAAAAATAATTTTATTTTTCTTTTTTCTTTTAATTTTTAATTTAAATTTTTAATTTTAAATTTAAATTTCTTTTATTTATATTATTTTTGATAAGTTTTAATTATTTTATTTAAATAAATTTTATTTTTATTTTTTATTTTTTATTTTCATTATTAAATATCAATTTATTTTTTATTTTTTAAATCAAAAAAAAATCAAAAAAAATAAATAAATAAGGGGAATTAGGAAAATTAAATAATTAAATAAATAAAATAAAAAGGAAAATGAAATAATTCTCTTAATTATTTTATTTAAATTTAATTATTTTATTTAAATTAATTATTTTTAAAAATTTTTGAATTTTTTTTGTTTTTTTGAATAAAGATTTTCTTTTTATTTTATAAACAAAAATAAATAAAAATAAAAATAAGAATAAAAAAAAGAATAAATTGGAATTTTTTATTATTAATGTTTTTAAAATTAAAATTTATAAATAAAATAAAATTTCTTAAATTAAAATTTGTTTTTTGTTTTTTTGTTTTTTTGAAAATAAATTTAAATAAAAATAAAAAGAATTTTAAAAAAAAAAACAAAATTAATTAAATTTAAATTTAAATTTAAATTTATTCTTATTTTTATTTTTGTTTTTGTTTTTGTTTTTATTGTTTATTTTTGTAAAATAAATTTTAAAAATTTTGATTAAATTTTTGATTTGGATTTTTTTTAATCTTTAATTAATTAAATAAATAAATAAATTAAAATTTAATTTAAAAATAATTTAATTTTTGAAAATAAAATAAATTATTAATTATTTTATAAATTAAATCTTTAATTAATTAATTTATTTTTATTCCAAATTTTTTTATTTTTATTTTTGGAATGAAAAATAAAAAAAATAAAAATAAATTAATCAAAAAATAAATTAAATTAAATTAAATTAATAAATATTAAATAAATAAATTAATTTAAAATAAATATTTAATAAATATTTTAAATTTTAAATTTAATTTTTATTATTTTAATTTTTGATTAAATTTATATTAAAATTAATTAAATTATTTTATTAATTATTTAATAAGGAAAATAAATAATTAAATTATATTTTATATTATTAATTTATTTCAAAATAATTTATACATTAAAATTAATTAATTATATTATTATTTAAAATTATTTTATTTTGTTTTAGAAATTAAATTAATTAAAATTCAAATTAATATTTTTGATTCCAAATTTATATTTGATTTTAAATCAATTTTAAATTAATTTAGATAATAAAATCTTTTTATAAATTTTATAAATAAATAATTTTATATTTTAAATAATATTTTCTCTTTTATTTTTATTATTTTTATTTTTGAATTTATATTTAATTTTTTTCATTTTTTTTTAATTTAGAAAATAAAAAAAAGTGGAATAAAAAGTGGAATAAAAATGAAATAAAAATATTTTAAAATTATTTTTAATTAAATTTATTACAAAATAATAAATAAATTATAATTAAAAATTAAATAAAATAATAAATAAAATATTTTAATTAATTTATTTAATTATTTTTAATTCCAATAATAATTTAATATTAATAATAAATTCATTTTTAAAATTATTTCTTAATTAAATTTATTATAAAATAATAAATAAATTATAATTAAAAATTAAGTAAAATAATAAATAAAATATTTTAATTAATTTATTTAATTATTTTTAATAATAATAATTTAATAATAATAATAAATTCATTTTTAAAATTATTTCTTAATTAAATTTATTATAAAATAATAAATAAATTATAATTAAAAATTAAAATAAAAAATAATAAATAAAATATTTTAATTAATTTATTTAATTATTTTTAATAATAATAATTTAATTATTAATAATAAAAATTCATTTTAAAAATTATTTTTTAATTAAATTTTTATTATAAAAATAATAAATAAATTATAATTAAATCAAAAAAATAAAATAAAAAATAAAAATATTTTAATTTAAAATTTATTTAATTATTTTTAATAATAATAATTTAATATTAATAATAAATTCATTTTTAAAATTATTTTTAATTAAATTTATTAATTTATTTTTAATAATTAAATTAAGAAATAAAAAGGATTTTTTGTTGATTAAAATAATTTTTGTTGTTTTTTTTTGTTTTTAATAAATAAATAAATAAAATAAATAAAATAAAATTAATTTTATTTTCAATTTTTCCAATTTCTTTTTTATTTTTATTTTATTTATTATTTTATTTAGAATTAAATTGTGAAAAATAAAGAAAAGAAGAAAGAAAATTAATTTTTTTTCTTTTTGGGAATATTTTTTATTTTGTTATTTTAAATTAAGAAAAAAGAAAAAAAAAGAATTAAAATTAAAAATTGTTTTTGTTTTTGTTTTTATTTTTGTTTTAATTTAATAAATAATTTCAAATTTAATTTATTATTTTTATTTTTTTTGGGAAATAAAAAAAATGATTTTATTTATTTATTTATTTATTTCTAAAATTAATTAATTAAATAATTAATATTTCTCTTTTTTATTTTTATTTTTATTTTTATTTTTAAATTTGGAAAATAAATTTAAATTGATTTATGTTTATTTTCTTTTTGATTTTTGATTTTTGATTTTTTGATTTTTTGGATTTTTTGGAAATTAAAAAATTTTGAATAAGTAAATAAATAATTAAATAATTTATTCTTCTTTCTTTCTTTTCTTTTTTTCTTTCTTTTTTCTAAAATATTCTTTCAATTAAAATAATAATAATAATAATTTAAATTAATTTGAATAAATTAATAAATATAATTTAATTTATGTAAAAAAAAAACAAAAGAGAAATTTTTATTTTTATTTTTATTTTTATTTTGGAAATTATTTAAAAAAAATATTTAGAGAATAAGATAAATTAAGAGAAAATTTATAAAATGAAATAATTTATAAATAAAATATTATTTAAATTTAATTTAAAATTTATTTATAATTTAATTTAAATAAAATGAAAGAAATTATTCTTAATTATTCTTTTTCAATAATAATTAAGAAATAATAAATAATAAAAACTTATAAATTAGAACTTTTTTGGTTTTTTTTATTTGTTTCTTTCTTTTGATTATTTATCAAAACAAAAATATAATATTTTTTTCTCAATTCAAATCTTTTAAAAAAAAAGAAAATTTTTGTATATTTAAAATTTATATTCTTAATTTTTGAATATAAAAATTAAGAATATAAATTTGAAAATTATTTATATTCTTTATATAAAATAAAATTTATTTAATTAATAATTCATTCTTATTCTTAAAATTATTATTTTATATTTAAAAACAAATTTTAACAAATTTTTTCTTTTTATAATTTAAATTTTATTTATTCTTTTTCTAATTTTTTCTTTCAATTTCTTGAATTAAAATTTATTTTAATTTTATTTTATTTTATCATAAATTAATTAATAATTTTAATTATTATTTTTCAATTTAATCTTATTTTATTTTATATTTGAAAATTATTATTTCTGATTATTAAATTATTTATATTATTTTAATTAAATTCAAAATCTTCTTCTTTTCTTTTTCTTTTTCATAATTTGAATTATTTCAATTTTTCTTCAATTAAATTTTAATTATTTTCTTTTAAATAATTTTTTTTCTAAATTAATTAGAAACAAAACAAAACAAAACAAATTTATATTTATATTTATATTTATATTTATATTTATATTAAGAAAGATAATTAAAAATAAATAAAAGAAATAAGAAGATACAAAATATGAAATATAATCACAATATTTAATGTAAAATATTATCTTAGAAAATAAATAATATTTAATTTGAAAAATAAAAATAAACATAAAATAAGTTTTAATATGAAATTTACAAGAAATCAAAAATATCTTTAATTATTCCAAATAAAAAATAAATAATAATTCTCTCTAAAAAGAAATTAAATTATTTTCAAAAAAAAAAAAAAGAATTTAAGAAAGATTTATAGATAAAAATAATTATTAAAAATATTTATTAATTAATTAATTAATTAAAATAATTTATAAAAATATAAGAAAAATCAAAATCAAAATCAAAAAGAATTTTATTTATTTTATTTTTATTGTAAATATAATAATAAGAAATAAGAAATTGAAATAATAAAATAAAATATAAATTATATTCAAAGAAATAAATAAAGAAGAATTCTTTTAATTTTATTTATAAATTTTTATTATAATAAACATAAAAATTAATAAAAATAAAATAAAATAACAAGAAAATATTATTAGAAAAAAAAAAAGTAAAATTGATTTCAAAATAATATTTTTGAAATTATATTATTATTTATTATTTAAATATTAAGAGAATAAAATTCTTGAAAATGAAGAAAATTAAATAATTATAGAAAGAAAATCAAGTTAATAATATAAATAATTAGAAGAAACAAAATAATTATAAATAATAAAATTAAAATTAATTCCAAAATAATCAATTAGAAACAAAATAATAAATAAATAAATTTAAATTATAAAAATTAAATAAAATCAAAATCAAAAACTTAATAATATTAGAAAATAAAAATAAAGAATATAAATAATTAATTCAAAAAGAAAAAAAGAAAATAAGAAAATCTTTAATATAAATCAATTTTATAATTAAAATTAAATTCAAAATTATTGAAAAAAAAAAGGAGAATTTAAATATAAGATAAATTAAATTTTCTTTTTCTTTTTGAAATTTATAATTTAGAAAATTATTATTAATAATAAAATAAGAATTAATAATTTAAGAGATATAAATTTCTTAATTTTATTTTTGTTTTTATTTTAAACAAATATAAATACAAAATAAAAAATAATTTTAAATAATATTTTTCAAATAAATTAAAATCAAAAAATTTAAATTTAAATTATTTTTCTTTGATTTAAATTTGATAAAATAAACATTAATTTATTTAAAAATGAAAAAGAATTTAATTTTCTTTTTTTCTTCTTCTTCTTTCTTTCAAAATTATCAAAATAAGGAAATATAATTAATAAGAAAAATATCAAGAATAAATTTATTTAAGAAATTAAATTAAATTAATTTAAATTAAATAAAATTAATTATTTTAGAAAAGATATATTAATATCAAGAATAAGTTTATTTTTAATTAATTTTAATATAAATAATTTAAATTTTGATAATTTAAAAATGAATAAAAATAAAGAATATTTTTTTTTCAAAAGAAGAATATATAATATTTTTTATTTTATTTTCTTATTTTCCTTATAAAAAAAAAACAAATAAATGAATAATAAATTTTCTCTTACAAAAAAAAAGATAAAAAAATCAAAAATTAACACAATAAAATCTTCTTTTTCAAAATTTCAAAATTCAAAATTCAAATAATTAATAAATTGAAATAATAATAAAATTTTCAAATAAAAAACAAAAAAATAAATATGTATTCTCTTTAATTTCATAAAAATATAAAATTATTCAAAAAAAAAATATTCTTTTATTCAATAAATAAATGAAAATAAATTTAAAATATAAAATTTATTTATTTATTTAAATTATATTTGAAATATTTAATTAAAAGAAAAAAAGAAAATATTATTATAAAAATATAAATTAAAAATCCAAAAAATTCAAAATTCAAAATTAAATTCAAATATAAATTAAAAAGAAGAAAATATTTCTAAAAAAATTTGGAAAATTTAAATAAATAATTTGAAAAAAAAAGAAAAGAAAAGAAATTAATAAGAATAATTAAATAAATCAAGAGAAAAAAAAGAAATGAAAATAAAAATATTTTTACTTTCCAATTTAAATTTAATTTAAATTTAATTTAATTTAATTTAAAAATAAAAATATTTACAAATAATAAATAAGATAAATATGAATAAATAAGATAAATATTGATAAATTATTTCTAAAAATCAAAATTTTTGTAAAAATATTTTTATTTTATTCAAAAAGAAAAAAAAAATTTATTAATTAATTAAATCAATAATATAAAAGTGATATCAATTAATAAATATATTTTATAAATATTTATTTATATTTATTAAATAATTTATTAATTAAATAAATAATATAATTTTGTTTTAATTTTTTTTAAATTTTTGAAAATAAATTAAATATTTTATATTTATTAATAAATAAAATAAATGAAATCAATAATAATAATAATATAAAATGATATCAATTAATGAATATATTTTATAAATATTTATTTATATTTATTAAATAATTTATTAATTTATTTTACATTTAAAATTGAAAAAAAAGAATAAGAATGAAAATATTAATAAATCTAAAAATATTGAAAATAAGAATAAAAATAAACTATTATAAACAAAGAATTAAATTCAAAATAAAAAATAAAAGTGATAAATTTCAAAATTTGAAATGATAAATAATTTTTTTTTTGATTAATTTATTCTTAATATTCCTTAAAGAAGATATTTACAATCAAATAAAAATAAATTTAATAAAATAAAACCAAAAATAAAAATAAAAATAAAAATAAAAATAAAAATAAAAGAAGATTTGATTTTGTTTTGTTTTTTTTGATTTAAAATAATTTTATTTAATAAAAAAAAAGAAAAAAAAATAATTAGAATTGTTTTATATTCCAAATCAAAATCAAAATTAAATCAAAATTAAATCAAAATCAAAATTAAATTAAAATTAAATCAAAATTAAAATTAAATTAAAATTAAATCAAAATTAAATCAAAATTAAATCAAAATTAAATCAAAATTAAATCAAAATTAAATCAAAATTAAATCAAAATTAAATCAAATCAAAATTAAAATTAAATCAAAATTAAATTAAATCAAAATTAAATCAAAATTAAATTAAAATCAAAATTAAAATAAAATTAAATCAAAATTAAATCAAATCAAATCAAAATCAAAATTAAATCAAATTAAATTAAATCAAATTAAATCAAAATCAAAATCAAAATCAAATTAAATCAAATTAAATTAAAATTAAAATCAAAATTAAATTAAATTAAATTAAAATTAAAATTAAAATTAAATCAAAATTAAATCAAAATTAAATCAAAATTAAATCAAAATCAAAATTAAATCAAAATTAAATCAAAATCAAAATTAAATTAAAATTAAATCAAAATTAAATTAAATCAAAATCAAATTAAATCAAAATTAAATCAAAATTAAATTAAATTAAATCAAAATTAAAATTAAATCAAAATTAAAATCAAAATCAAAATCAAAATTAAATTAAATTAAATTAAATTAAAATCAAAATCAAAATTAAATTAAATTAAAAAATATTTCCCAAAAAGAAAAAATTAATTATTTCTTTTATTTTTTTTATTTAATTATTTATATTTTTTTTTGATTAAATTTAAGAAATAAAAAAGATGAAAAGAAAAAAAAAACAAAAAATTTAATTTTGATTTTTATTTTGAAATTATTATTTATTTTTGATAATTTAAATTAAAAATTTTTTTTTAAAATTAAATTAAAAAATAATCAATTCAAAATTTTTATTAAAAAAATAAAAATAAAAAAAAAGGAATAAATTTAAATTTTGGAATTTTGAAATTTTAATAATTTAATTTTATTTATAAATTTTTGAATTTTTATAATTTTTAAGAATAAATTAATAAAATAAAACAAAATAATTTTAATTTTAATTTTAATTTTTCTTTCCATTTTTTTTTTAAAATAAAAATTAAAAAAGATTAAAAAAAGAAAAAAAAAGGAATTTGATTTATTTTTATTCAATTTAAATTAAACAATTAAAATTAATTTTTCAAATAAATAAAAAATGATCTAAAATAAATAATTAATCAATGTCAATTTAAAATAAAAAAAAAGTGGAATAAATAAATTTAAATAAAATTAAATAAAAATAAATTTGATCAAAAAATAAAAAAGAAATAAAAATAAATATCGATATTTTGCTTGATGGAGTGTTTAAACGGAATAAAGTATATTCTTGTTCAGTTTTTTCAACTTCATCTTTTATTAATTCCTCAATTAGCTTCTTGAACAAATTATTATGAACAGCTAAATAAGTAACAGCTCTACAAACAGAATCCATATCATATACTTTGACAACTTTCAACATCCCACTAATAAATCTTAAACTATCTGCTGTAGTAAAAATCAATTCTTCAAGATCTCGAATCGATTCCATTTTCTTGGCATTTTCACCTTTAAATTGCAAATTATACAATTTCTCTCCATAAACGTAAGGCCCAAAATCATCAGGAGGAGGTGGTGCTTTTACTTCGTTTTTCTTTCTTCTCACAACCAAAACCACCAAAACAACAATCAAAACCAATCCAAATCCTCCAACACTTGCTCCAACAGCAATAGGAATCGTGTTGTTTACATTGTTGCTTGTTGTTTGTTGCGGAACAGAAATCTCATACTTCACCAAATAGAAATCTTCTGGCTTCTCTGTATTCGTCAAATTCACAACCAAATAATCAGTCTGCGCTCCTTCATTCCCTTCATTCGTTATGATCGTGAAGTTTGCTAATTGCTCATCAATTTCCTTCTTGCTTCCGTTCAACATCTTGTTTTGCGTCTCGTTGAAACTTGATGATTTCATCTCAAATACTGTTAATGAAAGTCTTATTATAAGTTCTGTTTCGTCAGGATCAAAAATATCAAACGAAATCATGAATTGGTTTCCTTGATAAATGAATTCTTTGTTGTTGTTTTTGTTTTCACAATCATCATAGCAAATTGCTTGAATTGTTGATTGATGATAAGTTTTTGTAATATCAAAAACAATTGTGAAGTTTTTAACTGCTTCTCCATTCTTCATCATAAAACTCAACTCCAATGGATAAAAATAGTAAAGTGGTGCTCTGATATAAACCAACAAAGGATTCGCTTCATTGATTGATGTTCCATCTCCTTTTGTGATTACATCCCCAATAAAAATATCACTGTTGTTTACTCGAATACTTGAATTTGAAATGTTCTCTCCAATCCATACAATTTCCCAAATAGAACTTAAATTTCCTGAAAATAAATCTGTAAATGTAAGATTGATTGGTGAATAATAATCTTCAGTTATGTTCCCTTCTCCTTTATTCATTTCAAGATTAGATGAATTAAGTTTCAATGTGATTTGATTTGTTCTTGAATATCCACTATCTGATCCTAATGTTAGATTAAAAGAAATATCTGGAGAACTATCATTGTTTTGAGATGTCATAATATAATCAAATGTAATATTTCCTGAATTTGAAGCAGAAGAAATATTAGATGTAATCCCATTCGAAACAAGTTTTCCATTATAATAAATGATTCCATTCGTGATAGGTGATGATATTGTGAAATTAATAACATTATTTCCTTTTCCATCTTTATAATCTATCGCAAAACTTTGATTTTCTGAACTTGATAAATTTAATTCAAAATAAAAAGGATAAAATCCAGGACCTCCTGTTACATTTCTAACATCAATTATCAACTCAGATTGATGTTTCCATGATGATTTATAATTCAAATCAACAAAAGTAATTGTATATCCAAACAAACATTGAACACTTTGATTTGGTTGAATTGGAGCTAAAATATTAATTTTTGAAGAATTGATTGGCAAAGTATAATTAAGTTTAATTTGATCACCTGAATCTGCTGAATACAAATTACAATAATAATATGAAGAATTTGAATTATTTGAAGTTATACTAATTTCATAAATTGAAGAATTT
Source organism: Anaeramoeba ignava (assembly GCA_028826165.1). NCBI lineage: Eukaryota > Anaeramoebidae > Anaeramoeba > Anaeramoeba ignava. Next base: position 66,331 of record JAPDFW010000100.1, read on the forward strand.
GATAAAAGATAAAAATCATTAAAATCAAATAATGAATATTGACTATCATTTAATGTAAGTGTATTTCTTGATTGATTAAACCAAGCAGGAATTCCAGCTTCATAATTTCCTTTAATTTCTTCACTTGTTAATATTCTTTCATAACTTCCTACATAATAAACCAAATGTTCAAATTTTAGAGTATCCATTGGAAAAACATTTGAAATATTTTTAGAAAGATTTCCAAAACCAATTTTAATATTATTAAGATAAACAGATTGATTTCCAATTTCCCAATTTACAATTAAATGATAATAATCTCCATTTGATAAATCAGGTGTTAATACTGTAAATTCTTCAACTGGAGAATAACCTTGATAAATTTGAATCAAAAGAGAAGAAGTATTTGAACCTATTGAAATTACTGGATAATAACTTCCTCTAAAAGATGATTCATCATTAATCAAAATATTATTAGATTGATTAATATTTGAAAACCAAATCTCAATTGAAAAAGAAGAAGAACTCAAATTAAGATTAACTTTATTAGGCTGAGATCCAGTTGAAGATTCAATTCCTTTTTTTTTTAAAATTAAAATTAAAATTAAAATTAAAATTAAAATTAAAATTAAAATTAAAATTAAAATTTAAAATTAAAATTAAAATTAAAATTAAAATTAAAATTAAAATTAAAATTAAAATTAAAATTAAAATTAAAATCAAAATTAAAATCAAAATTAAAATTAAAATTAAAATTAAAATTAAAATTAAAATTAAAATTAAAATTAAAATTAAAATTTAAAATTAAAATTAAAATTAAAATTAAAATTAAAATTAAAATTAAAATTAAAATTAAAATTAAAATTAAAATTAAAATTAAAATTAAAATTAAAATTAAAATTAAAATTAAAATTAAAATTAAAATTAAAAAAAATTAAATTTAAAATTAAAATTACCTGTATGAGTAACATTATTTTCAATATACCACCAATTTGAATTTTGAGTTGAAATATTTACATTTACTTCAGATCCATTAGCAAGAAAACAAGGAATTAAATTTCCAGAATATTGATTTTGAAAAGTAAATGAAATATTAGAAGGAATTACTCTTGAACAAAATGAATTTGATAAAAGAAAAAAAATAAAACAAATTGAAAAAGAAAAAGAAAAAGAAAAAAGATTAAATTTAATCATTTCTTTTTTTTGATTGATTAATTGATTAATTGATTGATTAATTGATTGATTGAAAAATTAAATCAAAAAAAAAAATCCAAAAAAAATTTTTCAAATGAAAAATTAAAAAAAAAAAAGTGAAAAATCAAAATTAAAAAAAAATTTTTTTTTATTTTAAAAAAATCTCAATAAAAATAAATTAAAAATAAATTAAAAAAAAAGCAAATTTATTTTTAATTTGACTTTGACTTTGATTTTTAATTTTAATTTTAATTTTAATTTTTAATTTTAATTTTAATTTAAATGTGGTTATTTAATCAATAAAATAAAAATAAAAAAATCCAAAAAAAAAAAATTAAATAAAATTAATAAGGCAAAATAAAAGCAAATTTTAATTTTAATTTTAATTTTAAATTTTAAAATAAAAAAATAAATTTAAAATTTGATCTCTTTTTTTTTTGATTTTTAAATTAAATTAAATTAAATCAAATTAAATTTAAATTAAATTAAATTAAATTAAATTAAATTAAATTAGATCTGATTAAATTAAATTAAAATAAATTAGATTAAATTAAATTAAATTAAATTAAATTAAATTAAATTAAATTAGATCTGATCTTTTTTCTTTTTTTTTTCTTTTTTTATTTTGATTGTTTGAATTATTTTTTATTTATTTTTTTTGGATTTAAAATTAAAATTAAAAATTAAAAAGAAAATAAAAAGATTTTTTGTTTTTGTTTTTGTTTTTATTTTTGTTTTTATTTTTGAAATTCATTCAATTGAAAAAAAGAAAAAGAAAAAGAAAAGAAAAGAAAAATATTTTCCTTTTTTCTTTTTGATTGATTGATTGATTAATTGATTGATTGGTTGATTAATTGATTAATTGATTGATTGATTAATTGATTAATTAATTCAGAAAAAAAGAAAAAAAGAAAAAAAGAAAATTGAAATTGAAATTGAAATTGAAAGAGAATTGAAAAGAAAAGAAGGTGAATTAGAAAAAGGTGAATTTGGAATTGAGATATTAAGTGTTGCAGTTGTTGAATAATAAATTGTTGAATTGATTTCTTCATAAATTGAATAATTAATTGTAATTATTGTTTCTTTACCTCCAAGAATATAAATCATTTTAGAATTTTGAGGTAATGTTGAGCCAGTTTTAATAGTAATATATCCTTCTGAATCTGAATAGAAATTTGCACCATTTGCTTCTAAAATATTCTCAATTATTACAGTGAAATTATATTCTTTTAAAATACTTTCACATTCAAGTTCAATTCCTTCAATTTTTCCAGTTTCTAAATTTACTTTTTGATTATTAACTTGAAGAAAATTTTGAATTATAATATTTTCATTACAATTTGTTGAATTTTTTCCTCTATCATTTGTAACAAAATATGAAAAATTAATTAATTGTTGAGATGAATGATTTAAATTTTCTTCATATTCATAAATAACACTCCAATTATCAAAAGATCTATAATCAACAATAGTATCATTTGAAATAATTTTTGAACCTTTAGTTTGATTTGAAAGAATTTGATAAATTGATCCATTTAAAGGAATTGAATTAATTATTGCATTATTAAGATTTGAATATTGATCATTTCCAATTAAAGAAATTTGACAAGATTTATCAATATTAATACAATAAGTTGATAAAGAAGAACAATATGGATTTGGAGGATTGATTGAAACATTAAATTGAATTGAATAAGGAGGATTTGGAAATGTTGAAAAATTATTAGTTTTATCAAAAAGTGAAATATTCCATTTAGTAATATAAGAATCATGTTCAAGATTTCCTTCAAAAAGAAATTGAGAAGATAAATTAACATTTAATTCTTGTTCATTATAAATCAAATTTGTTTTTATTCCATCAAAAAATGTGTAAATATATCCATAAAGTGGTTCAAAAATATCAATTGTTTTCAATATAAATGTATCATTTGTTTCATTTGTAAAAGATTCAAGACTAATAATATCTATTTATTTTATTTTCCAAAAAATTATTTTTAATTCAAATTCAAATTCAAATTCAAATTCAAATTCCAAATAAATAAAAATAAAAAATAAAAAAATACCTTTTAATTGAAAAGTTTTGTTTGTTTGAACATTTAATGAATTAATTAAAATTGATGGAGGAGCAGGAGGTGGTCCATTATTAAATCTACTTAAAATATATGAAGATGAAAGTTCACTTCCATAAACTCCTAAATACATAAATCTTGATCCTACAGAGATATACATTCCTACATTTTGACCTTCAGGAATTGTTAAATAATTATTCCCATCAGAATGAATAATTGAATTAATCAAAGTTCCATTATAATAAGTTGAAAAATTTCCATTTTTTTTATAAGTAAAAACAATATGATTTAAGAATCCAAATGATGAAATATTGGAATAAAGAGTTTTATAGTTTTGATTTTGATCAAAAATAGTAATTTGAATTTGAGGAGGAGATTGAGATGTATCAGTTACTGCATAAAAAAAATAATTTGCAGCCTCCATGTAAAATAGAGTATAAAATGAATTATTTGCAGGAGGTTGAAGAAACCAATATTCAAAAGAAGCTTGCTCAGTATATGAAGTTGAATTTAATCCACATCCTTGAGTTAAATCAGAACAATTACAATATATTGGATTAGATTGAATAATATTAATTTGAGTCATATTAACACCAGAACTAAAAAGTGAAGGATAAAGCCAATTTCCAGAAACACCAGAGAAAAAGAAAGTTTGATCAGGTAAAGAAGCAGCAATATCACCTTTTCCTTCATTAAATTTAAATTCAAATTGTTTATTAACTTGAGATAATCTAATTTCAATTAAAAAAATCAAAAAAATAAATTGAAAAAGATTAAATTTAAAATTATTTGCCATTTTTGTTTTGTTTTGTTTGTTTGTTTTTGATTAATTAAAATTTTGTTTTTGTTTTTTGTTTTGGAAAAGAAAAAAAAAATGGATTTTTTAATTTAAAACATTTTTTTTTCTTAAAAACTCATTAATTAATTAGTCATTTTATTTTAATATTATTTATTATTTAATATTATTTAATTTAATTAAAAATATATAAAAAAATGGTAAATTTAATCAAATCAAGATCAAATCAAGATCAAATTTAAAACAAAATTTAAAATTAAAAATAAAAACAAAAAAAAATTCAAACAAAAAAAAATTTTTTTTTTCAATATAAAATTTAATTTTGATCAATAAATAAATTAAATAAATTAATTAAATAAAAAGAAAAATTAATTATTTTAAATTTAATTTTAAATAAAAAGAAAAAAGGAAATTAAAATTGCTTTTTTTTGGATTTTATTTTTTTTTGTTTGGAAATTTAAAATTAAAATTAAAATTAAAATTAAAATTAAAATTAAATATTATTTCTATTATTATTATTATTATTATTTTAAATTTAATTTATTTTAATTTTCCAAAAAAATCAAAATCAAAATCAAAATAATTTAAATTTAAAAAATTTAAAAATAAAATTAATAAATCTTAATAAAATTAAATTAAATAAAATGATCTATTTTTTATTTTTTATTTTGATTTTTTTTTTGCCTAATAAATATTTAATTTTAATTTTAAATTTAAATTTTAATTTTGAAATGATGAAAATTATCCAAATTTTTATTTTTAAAAAACAAAAAAAAAAAAGAAAATAATTTATTTTAAAAATAAAAAGAAATTAAAATAATAAAAATAATAAATTAAATTTAAATTATTTATTTAAATAATTAAATTAAATAAAATATTTATAAATAATTAATCAAAAATTAATCCAAAAAAAAAAGAAGAAAAAAAAGAAAAAGAAAAAAAATTTATTTTTATTTTTAATTAAAATTAATTAATAAATAAATAAAAACTAAATTAAAAATATCTTATAATAATAAAATATTTAATAATAAAATAATAAATTAAAATTAATTATTTATTTAATTAATAATCAAAATAATTATTAATTATTTATTTTTAATTTAATTATTAAAAAATTCTCAAAAAAAAAATTATTTTTTTTCTTTCTTTCAAAATAAGAATAAAAATAAAAATAAAAATAAAAATAAAAATAATCTTTTTAATAATTATTTTGATTAATTTAATAATTATTTAAAATTAAATTATTATTCCAAAATTTATATTTATTTCTTTTTAATAATTTGGAAAATTAATTTTATTTTTTTTTTATTTTTTGGATTTCAAATTTTTAAATAAAAATAAAAATAAATTTAAATTTAATCAAATAAAAATAAATATTTATTTTTGTTCCACTTTTTGATTATTTTATTTTTATATTAAAAATTAAATAAAAATTTGATAAATTAAATAATAAATATTTATTTTATTCTTATTAAATTTAAATTTAAATAAAGAAAGAAAGAAAGAAAGAAATAAGATAATTAAAATATTAAATAAATTTATTATTTGATTTTTATTATTTATTATTTATTATTTATTATTTTAATATTGTTTTTTTTTGTAATTAAGATTTATAAATTTATTTTTTATTTTTTTTTTGATAAATTTAAAAATAATTTTATTTTCTTTTTCTTTAATTTTTAATTTAAATTTTTAATTTTAAATTTAAATTTCTTTTTATTTATATTATTTTTGATAAGTTTTAATTATTTTATTTAAATAAATTTTATTTTTATTTTTATTTTTATTTTCATTATTAAATATCAATTTTTATTTTTATTTTTTAAATCAAAAAAAAATCAAAAATAAATAAATAAATAAATAAAAAGGGGAATTAGGGAAAATTAAATAAATAAATAAATAAATAAAGGAAAATGAAATAATTCTCTTAATTATTTTATTTAAATTTAATTATTTTAATTAAATTAATTATTTTTAAAATTTTTTAAAATTTTTTTTGTTATTTTTATTTTGGAATAAAGATTTTTCTTTTTTATTTTATAAACAAAAATAAATAAAAAATAAAAAATAAGAATAAAAAAAGAATAAATTGGAATTTTTTATTATTAATGTTTTTTAAAATTAAAATTTATAAATAAAATAAAATTTCTTAAATTAAAATTTTTGTTTTTTTTGTTTTTTTTGTTTTTTTTGAAAATAAATTTAAATAAAATAAAAAAGAATTTTAAAAAAAAAAACAAAATTAATTAATTAATTTAAATTTAAATTTAAATTTATTCTTATTTTTTTGTTTTTGTTTTTGTTTTTGTTGTTTATTTTTTTTGTAAAAATAAATTTTAAAATTTTTGATTAAATTTTTGATTTGGATTTTTTTTAATCTTTAATTAATTAAATAAATAAATTAAAATAAAATTTAATTTAAAATAATTTAATTTTTGAAAATAAAATAAATTATTAATTATTATATAAATTAAATCTTTAATTAATTAATTTATTTTTATTCCAAATTTTTATTTTTATTTTTGGAATGAAAAATAAAAAAATAAAAATAAATTAATCAAAAATAAATTAAATTAAATTAAATTAATAAATATTAAATAAATAAATTAATTTAAAATAAATATTTAATAAATATTTTAAATTTTAAATTTAATTTTTATTATTTTAATTTTTGATTAAATTTATATTAAAATTAATTAAATTATTTTATTAATTATTTAATAAGGAAAATAAATAATTAAATTATATTTTATATTATTAATTTATTTCAAAATAATTTATACATTAAAGTTAATAATTATATTATTATTTAAAATTATTTTATTTTGTTTTAGAAATTAAATTAATTAAAATTCAAATTAATATTTTTGATTCCAAATTTATATTTGATTTTAAATCAATTTTAAATTAATTTAGATAATAAAATCTTTTTATAAATTTTATAAATAAATAATTTTATATTTTAAATAATATTTTCTTTTTATTTTTATTATTTTTATTTTTGGAATTTATATTTAATTTTTTTCATTTTTTTTAATTTAGAAAATAAAAAGTGGAATAAAAAGTGGAATAAAAATGAAATAAAAATATTTTTAAATTATTTCTTAATTAAATTTATTACAAAATAATAAATAAATTATAATTAAAAATCAAATAAAATAATAAATAAAATATTTTAATTAATTTATTTAATTATTTTTAATAATAATAATTTAATATTAATAATAAATTCATTTTTAAAATTATTTCTTAATTAAATTTATTACAAAATAATAAATAAATTATAATTAAAATTAAATAAAATAATAAATAAAATATTTTAATTAATTTATTTAATTATTTTTAATAATAATAATTTAATATTAATAATAAATTCATTTTTAAAATTATTTTTAATTAAATTTATTACAAAATAATAAATAAATTATAATTAAAAATTAAATAAAATAATAAATAAAATATTTTAATTAATTTATTTAATTAATATTAATAATAATAATTTAATATTAATAATAAATTCATTTTTAAAATTATTTTTAATTAAATTTATTATAAAATAATAAATAAATTATAATTAAAAATTAAATAAAATAATAAATAAAATATTTTAATTAATTTATTTAATTATTTTTAATAATAATAATTTAATATTAATAATAAATTCATTTTTAAAATTATTTCTTAATTAAATTTATTAATTTATTTTTAATAATTAAATTAAGAAATAAAAAGGATTTTTTGTTGATTAAAATAATTTTTGTTTTTTTTTTGTTTTTAAGAAATAAATAAATAAATAAATAAATAAAGAAAGAAAATTAATTTTATTTTCAATTTTTCCAATGGTCGTTTTTGCGAAAAGATGCTATCTTTCTAAATTTGAGAGTTATTGATAATATATGAAATAATTTCCTTTGTTATCGATTATTTTTCTGATAAAAACAAAGAAGAGATTTTTTGACTAAAAATGAAATAACCAAATTCAAAATTTTTTATTGTTTTTTTCATTCTTTATTAAAATTTTCTTTTTCTTTTTCTTCATATTTTGAATCGATTTTGTCAATTTTAATCAATAATTTCTTTTCTCATCTAATCTCTCAATTCAATTCAATTTCTCTTCTTTATTCTTTCTCTTCTTTGACAAATAATTTTGGATTTTTTATTCTAACAAATGAATTAAAAGAATAGAATAATCTTTTCATTAGATTTTGAAAATAAATTGTCTCTTCAGATTATTCTTTCTTCATTGTATGAAAGGATCTTTGTTTTTAATTTCATTACAATGACAAAATATTTCAAAAAGTTATCAACAATTCTTTATTGATTTCTTTTAGATGTCAATTACATACAATGGAAATTTTCTTGTTCATTTTTTATTTGAGTATTTTAGACATCTTCTCCCATTTGGGTTATAAAATCAATACCTTTTTCATCAATAAAATATAATTTGAAACTTTTTGCATAGAATGATTTTATAACCCAAATGGGAGAACATATAAATTTTAATAGTTTTGAAAAAGAACTCCTTATATCTCAACTATAAATTAATTTGATTCAAATTTAAAAACAAAAAACAAATATAAAACTTATTGAGAATAAAATGGTTATTTCAAAATTGCAAGAAGTTATTCAAATAAAAGAAAAAAAAAGCAAAATAAATTTGAGAAGTTTTATTTTTGTTATCAATATTATAAACTTTCTCGACCCCTTTCTTCTCAACAATAAACAAAAGAAATGGCTTGAAAAGATGTGTTATTAAAGAAAATGATTTTTGGCCAATTTTTCGATCATCTATTCGCAAAAACGACCAATTTCTTTTTTATTTTTATTTTATTTATTATTTTATTTAGAATTAAATTGTGAAAAATAAAGAAAAGAAGAAAGAAAATTAATTTTTTTTTTCTTTTTGGGAATATTTTTTGTTTTGTTATTTTAAATTAAGAAGAAGAAAGAAAAAAAGAATTAAAATTAAAAATTGTTTTTGTTTTTATTTTTGTTTTTGTTTTTGTTTTAATTTAATAAATAATTTCAAATTTAATTTATTATTTTTATTTTTTTTGGGAAATAAAAAAAATGATTTAATTTTATTTAATTATTTCTAAAATTAATTAATTAAATAATTAATATTTCTCTTTTTTATTTTTATTTTTATTTTTATTTTTATTTTTATTTTTAAATTTGGAAAATAAATTTAAATTGATTTATGTTTATTTTCTTTTTGTTTTATTTTTGATTTTTTGATTTTTTGATTTTTTGGAAATTAAAAAATTTTGAATAAGTAAATAAATAATTAAATAATTTATTCTTCTTTCTTTCTTTCTTTCTTTTTTCTAAAATATTCTTTCAATCAAAATAATAATAATAATTTAAATTAATTTGAATAAATTAATAAATATAATTTAATTTATGTAAAAAAAAAACAAAAGAGAAATTATTATTTTTATTTTTATTTTTGAAATTATTTAAAAAAAATATTTAGAGAATAAGATAAATTAAGAGAAAATTTATAAAATGAAATAATTTATAAATAAAATATTATTTAAATTTAATTTAAAATTTATTTATAATTTAATTAAATAAAATGAAAGAAATTATTCTTAATTTTTCTTTTTCAATAATAAGTAAGAAATAATAAATAATAAAAACTTATAAATTAGAACTTTTTGTTTTTTTATTTATTTCTTTCTTTGATTATTTATCAAAACAAAAATATAATTTTTTCTCTCAATTCAAATCTTTTAAAAAAAAAAGAAAATTTTTTTTGTATATTTAAAATTTATATTCTTAATTTTTGAATATAAAAATTAAGAATATAAATTTGAAAATTATTTATATTCTTTATATAAAATAAAATTTATTTAATTAATAATTCATTCTTATTCTTAAAATTATTATTTTATATTTAAAAACAATTTTAACAAATTTTTCTTTTTATAAGTTAAATTTTATTTATTCTTTTTCTAATTTTTTTTCTTTTCAATTTCTTGAATTAAAATTTATTTTAATTTATTTTATTTTATCATAAATTAATTAATAATTTTAATTATTTTTTTTTCAATTTAATCTTATTTTATTTTATATTTGAAAATTATTATTTCTGATTATTAAATTATTTATATTATTTTAATTAAATTCAAAATCTTCTTCTTCTTCTTCTTTTCTTTTTTCATAATTTGAATTATTTCAATTTTTTTCTTCAATTAAATTTTAATTATTTTCTTTTAAATAATTTTTTTTTCTAAATTAATTAGAAACAAAACAAAACAAAACAAATTTATTTATATTTATATTTATATTTATATTTATATTTTTATTAAGAAAGATAATTAAAAATAAATAAAAGAAATAAGAAGATACAAAAATATGAAATATAATCACAATATTTAATGTAAAATATTATCTTAGAAAATAAATAATATTTAATTTGAAAAATAAAATAAACAATAAATAAGTTTTGATATGAAATTTACAAGAAATCTAAAAATATCTTTGATTATTCCAAATAAAAATTAATAATAATTCTCTCTAAAAAGAAATTAAATTATTTTCAAAAAGAATTTAAGAAAGATTTATAGATAAAAATAATTATTAAAAATATTTATTAATTAATAATTAAATAAAAATAATTTATAAAATATAAGAAAAATCAAAATCAAAATCAAAAAGAATTTTATTTATTTTTATTGTAAATATAATAATAAATAAGAAATTGAAATAATAAAATAAAATATAAATTATATTCAAATAAATAAATAGAGAAGAATTCTTTAATTTTATTTGTAAATTTTTATTATAATAAACATAAAAATTAATAAAATAAAATAAAATAACAAGAAAATATTATTAGAAAAAGTAAAAATTGATTTCAAAATAATATTTTTGAAATTATATTATTATTTATTATTTAAATATTAAGAGAATAAAATTCTTGAAAATGAAGAAAATTAAATAATTATAGAAAGAAAATCAAGTTAATAATATAAATAATTAGAAGAAACAAAATAATCATAAATAATAAAATTAAAATTAATTCCAAAATAATCAATTAGAAACAAAATAATAAATAAATTTAAATTATAAAAATTAAATAAAAATAAAATCAAAAAAACTTAATAATATTAGAAAATAAAAATAAAGAATATAAATAATTAATTCAAAAAGAAAATAAGAAAAAAAAAGAAAATTTTTTAATATAAATCAATTTTATAATTAAAATTAAATTCAAAATTATTGAAAAAGGAGAATTTAAATATAAGATAAATTAAATTCTTTTTTTTCTTTTTTTGAAATTCTTATAGAGAAGAAAATTATTATTAATAATAAAATAAGAATTAATAATTTAAGAGATATAAATTTCTTAATTTTATTTTTGTTTTTATTTTAAACAAATATAAATATAAATAAAAATAATTTTAAATAATATTTTTCAAATAAATTAAAATCAAAAATTTAAATTTTAATTATTTTTCTTTGATTTAAATTTGATAAAATAAACATTAATTTATTTAAAAATGAAAAAAAAAGAATTTAATTTTCTTTCTTTCTTCTTCTTCTTTTTCTTTTCAAAATTATCAAAATAAGGGAAATATAATTAAGAAGAAAAATATCAAGAATAAATTTATTTAAGAAATTAAATTAATTTAAATTAAATAAAATATAATAAAATTAATTATTTTAGAAAAGATATATTAATATCAAGAATAAGTTTATTTTTATTTTTAATTAATTTTAATATAAATAATTTAAATTTTGATAATTTAAAAATGAATAAAAATAAAGAATATTTTTTTTCAAAAGAAGAATATATATTTTTATTTTATTTTCTTATTTTCCTTATAAAAATCAAATAAATGAATAATAAATTTTCTCTTAAAAAAAAAGATAAAAAAAATCAAAAATTAACACAATAAAATCTTCTTTTTCAAATTTCAAAATTTCAAAATTTCAAAATTTCAAAATAATTAATAAATTGAAATAATAATAAATTTTTCAAACAAAAACAAAAAAAACAAAAAATAAATATGTATTCTCTTTAATTTCATAAAAATATAAAATTATTCAAAAATATTCTTTTATTCAATAAATAAATGAAAATAAATTTAAAATATAAAATTTATTTATTTATTTATTTAAATTATATTTGAAAATATTTAATTAAAAGAAAAAGAAAATATTATTATAAAAATATAAATTAAAAATCCAAAAATTCAAAATTCAAAATTAAATTCAAATATAAATTAAAAAGAAGAAAATATTTCTAAAATAATTTGGAAAATTTAAATAAATAATTTGAAAGAAAAGAAAAGAAAAGAAAAGAAATTAATAAGAATAATTAAATAAATCAAGAGAAAAAGAAATGAAAATAAAAATATTTTTACTTTCCAATTTAATTTAATTTAATTTAATTTAATTTAAAAATAAAAAATATTTAAAAATAATAAATAAGATAAATATGAATAAATAAGATAAATATTGATAAATTATTTCTAAAAATCAAAAATTTTTGTAAAAATATTTTTATTTTATTCAAAAAGAAAAAAAAATTTATTAATTAATTAAATAAATAATATAAAGTGATATCAATTAATGAATATATTTTATAAATATTTATTTATATTTATTAAATAATTTATTAATTAAATAATAATATAATTTTTGTTTTTAATTTTTTTTAAATTTTTGAAAATAAATTAAATATTTTATATTTATTAATAAATAAAATAAAATAAATCAATAATAATTAAATAATATAAAAAGTGATATCAATTAATGAATATATTTTATAAATATTTATTTATATTTATTAAATAATTTATTAATTAAATAATAATATAATTTTGTTTTCATTTTTAAATTTTTGAAAATAAAATTAAATATTTTATATTTATTAATAAATAAAATAAAATAAATCAATAATAATAATAATAATAATATAAAAATGATATCAATTAATAAATATATTTTATAAATATTTATTTATATTTATTAAATAATTTATTAATTAAATAAATAATAATATAATTTTGTTTTTAATTTTTTTTTAAATTTTTGAAAATAAATTAAATATTTTATATTTTATTAATAAATTAAATAAAATAAATCAATAATAAATAAATAAATAATATAAAATGATATCAATTAATGAATATATTTTATAAATATTTATTTATATTTATTAAATAATTTATTAATTTATTTTACATTTAAAATTTAAAAAAAAAGAATAAGAATGAAAATATTAATAAATCTAAAAATATTGAAAATGAGAATAAAAATAAACTATTATAAACAAAGAATTAAATTCAAAATAAGAAATAAAAGTGATAAATTTCAAAATTTGAAATGATAAATAATTTTTTTTTGATTAATTTATTCTTAATATTCCTTAAAGAAGATATTTACAATCAAATAAAAATAAATTTAATAAAAAAAAACCAAAAATAAAAATAAAAATAAAAATAAAAATAAAAATAAAAATAAAAGAAGATTTGATTTTGTTTTGTTTTTTTTGATTTAAAATAATTTTATTTAATAAAAAAAAAGAAAAAAAAATAATTAGAATTGTTTTATATTCCAAATCAAAATTAAATCAAAATTAAATCAAATTAAATCAAAATCAAAATCAAAATCAAAATTAAATTAAATCAAAATTAAATTAAATCAAATTAAAATTAAATTAAATCAAATTAAATCAAAATCAAATTAAAATTAAATCAAAATTAAAATTAAATTAAAATTAAAATTAAATCAAAATCAAAATTAAATTAAAATCAAATCAAAATTAAATTAAATTAAATTAGATTAAATTAGATTAAAATTAAATTAAATTAAATAAGATTAAATTAAAATTTAATTAAATTAAATTAAATAAAATTAAATTAGATTAAATTAGATTAAATTAAATTAAAATTAAATTAAATTAAATTAAATTAAATTAAATAAAATTAAATTAAATTAAATTAAATTAAATTAAATTAGATTAAATTAAATTAAATTAGATTAAATTAAATTAAATTAAATAAAATTAAAATTAAATTAAATTAAATTAAATTAAATTAAATTAAATTAGATTAAATTAATATTAGATTAAATTAGATTAAACTAAATTAAATTAAAATTAAATTAAATTAAAATTAAATTAAATTAGATCTGATCTTTTTTCTTTTTTTTTCTTTTTTTTATTTTGATTGTTTGAATTATTTTTATTTATTTTTTTTGGATTTAAAATTAAAAATTAAAAATTAAAAAGAAATTAAAAAGATTTTTTGATTTTGTTTTTGTTTTTATTTTTATTTTTTATTTTTGAAATTCATTCATTTGAAAAAAAGAAAAAGAAAAAGAAAAGAAAATATTTTCCTTTTTTCTTTTTGATTGATTGATTGATTGATTGCTTGATTGATTGATTGATTAATTGATTGATTGGTTCAGAAAAAAAGAAAAAAAGAAAAAAAGAAAATTGAAATTGAAATTGAAAGAGAATTGAAAAGAAAAGAAGGTGAATTAGAAAAAGGTGAATTTGGAATTGAAATATTAAGTGTTGCAGTTGTTGAATAATAAATTGTTGAATTGATTTCTTCATAAATTGAATAATTAATTGTAATTATTGTTTCTTTACCTCCAAGAATATAAATCATTTTAGAATTTTGAGGTAATGTTGAGCCAATTCCAATAGTATTATATCCTTCTGAATCTGAATAGAAATTTGCACCATTTGCTTCTAAAATATTCTCAATTATTACAGTGAAATTATATTCTTTTAAAATACTTTCACATTCAAGTTCAATTCCTTCAATTTTTCCAGTTTTTAAATTTACTTTTTGATTATTAACTTGAAGAAAATTTTGAATTATAATATTTTCATTACAATTTGTTGAATTTTTTCCTCTATTATTTGTAACAAAATATGAAAAATTAATTAATTGTTGAGATGAATGATTTAAATTTTCTTCATATTCATAAATAACACTCCAATTATTTAAAGATCTATAATCAACAATAGTATTATTTGAAATAATTTTTGAACCTTTAGTTTGATTTGAAAGAATTTGATAAATTGATCCATTTAAAGGAATTGAATTAATTATTGCATTATCAAGATTTGAATATTGATCATTTCCAATTAAAGAAATTTGACAAGATTTATCAATATTAATACAATAAGTTGATAAAGAAGAACAATATGGATTTGGAGGATTTATTGAAACATTAAATTGAATTGAATAAGGAGGATTTGGAAATGTTGAAAAATTATTAGTTTCATCAAAAAGTGAAATATTCCATTTAGTAATATAAGAATCAAGTTCAAGATTTCCTTCAAAAAGAAATTGAGAAGATAAATTAACAATTAATTCTTGTTCAATATAAATCAAACTTCCTTTTATTCCATCAAAAAATGTGTAAATATATCCATAGACTTGGTCAAAAATATCAATTGTTTTCAATATAAATGTATCATTTGTTTCATTTGTAAAAGATTCAAGACTAATAATATCTATTTATTTTATTTTCCAAAAATTTATTTTTAATTCAAATTCAAATTCAAATTCAAATCCCAAAAATAAAAATAAAAATAAAAATAAAATAAAAAAATACCTTTTAATTGAAAAGTTTTGTTTGTTTGAACATTTAATGAATTAATTAAAATTGATGGAGGAGCAGGAGGTGGTCCATTATTAAATCTACTTAAAATATATGAAGATGAAAGTTCACTTCCATAAACTCCTAAATACATAAATCTTGATGATACATAAACAGGAGTTGCTCCAGCTTTACCTTGAGTCATTGTTAAATAATTATTCCCATCAGAATGAATAATTGAATTAATCAAAGTTCCATTATAATAAGTTGAAAAATTTCCATTTTTTTTATAAGTAAAAACAATATGATTTAAGAATCCAAATGATGAAATATTCAAATAAAACACTTTTGAGTTTTGATTTTGATCAAAAATCCAAATTTGAATTTGAGGAGGAGATTGAGATGTATCAGTTCCTGCTACAAAAAACCAATCTCCTGCAAGAATTTGAAATAGATCATATAATGAATTATTTTCAGGAGGTTGAAGAAACCAAAATTCCAAAGAAGCTTGCTCAGTATATGAAGTTGAATTTAATCCACATCCTTGAGTTAAATCAGAACAATTACAATATATGAAATTGCTTGCAATACCATTACTTTGACTCAAATTAACACCAGAACTAAAAAGTGAAGGATAAAGCCAATTTCCAGAAACACCAGAGAAAAAGAAAGTTTGATCAGGTAAAGAAGCAGCAATATCACCTTCTCCTTCATTAAATTTAAATTCAAATTGTTTATTAACTTGAGATAATCTAATTTCAATTAAAAAAATCAAAAAAATAAATTGAAAAAGACTAAATTTAAAATTATTTGCCATTTGTTTGTTTTTTTGATTAATTAAAATTGTTTTTGTTTTTATTTTGGAAAAGAAAAAAAAAATGGATTTTTTAATTTAAAACATTTTTTTTTCTTAAAAACTCATTAATTAATTAGTCATTTTATTTTAATTTAATTTTAATTTTATTATTTAATATTATTTAATTTAATTAAAAATATATAAAAAAATGGTAAATTTAATCAAATCAAGATCAAATCAAGATCAAATTTAAAAACAAAATTAAAATTAAAACTAAAACAAAAAAACAAAAATTCAAACAAAAATTTTTCAATATAAAATTTAATTTTGATCAATAAATAAATTAAATAAATTAATTAAATAAAAAGAAAAATTTATTATTTTAAATTTAATTTTAAATAAAAAGAAAAGGAAATTAAAATTGCTTTTTTTTTTGGATTTTATTTTTTTTTGTTTTTGAAATTTAAAATTAAAATTAAAATTAAAATTAAAATTAAAATTAAAATTAAAATTAAAATTAAAATTAAAATTAAAATTAAAATTAAAATTAAAATTAAAATTAAAATTAAAATTAAAATTAAAATTAAAATTAAAATTAAAATTAAAATTAAAAATAAAATTAAAATTAAAATTAAAATTAAAATTAAAATTAAAAATTAAAATTAAAATTAAAATTAAAATTAAAATTAAAATTAAAATTAAAATTAAAATTAAAAATTAAAATTAAAATTAAAATTAAAATTAAAATAAAAATTAAAATTAAAATTAAATATTATTTCTATTTTTATTATTATTATTTTAAATTTAATTTATTTTAATTCTTCAAAAAATCAAAATCAAAATCAAAATAATTTAAATTTAAAAATTAAAAATAAAATTAATAAATCTTAATAAAATTAAATTAAATAAAATGATCTATTTTTTATTTTTTATTTTGATTTTTGCCTAATAAATATTTAATTTAATTTAAATTTATTTTTAATTTTGAAATGATGAAAAATTATCCAAATTTTTATTTTTAAAAACAAAAAGAAAATAATTTATTTTAAAAATAAAAAGAAATTAAAATAATAAAAATAATAAATTAAATTTAAATTATTTATTTAAATAATTAAATTAAATAAAATATTTATAAATAATTAATCAAAAATCAAAATCCAAAAAGAATTTTATTTATTTTTATGTAAATATAATAATAATAAATAAGAAATTTAAATAATAAAATAAAATATAAATTATATTCAAATAAATAAATAAAGAAGAATTCTTTTAATTTTATTTATAAATTTTTATTATAATAAACATTAAAAAAATTAATAAAATAAAATAAAATAACAAGAAAATATTATTAGAAAAAAAAGTAAAATTGATTTCAAAATAATATTTTTGAAATTATATTATTATTTATTATTTAAATATTAAGAGAATAAAATTCTTGAAAATGAAGAAAATTAAATAATTATAGAAAGAAAATCAAGTTAATAATATAAATAATTAGAAGAAACAAAATAATCATAAATAATAAAATTAAAATTAATTCCAAAATAATCAATTAGAAACAAAATAATAAATAAATAAATTTAAATTATAAAAATTAAATAAAATAAAATCAAAAACTTAATAATATTAGAAAATAAAAATAAAGAATATAAATAATTAATTCAAAAGAAAAAGAAAATAAGAAAAATTTTTAATATAAATCAATTTTATAATTAAAATTAAATTCAAAATTATTGAAAAAAAAAAGGAGAATTTAAATATAAGATAAATTAAATTCTTTTTTTCTTTTTTTGAAATTTATAATTTAGAAAATTATTAATAATAATAAAATAAGAATTAATAATTTAAGAGATATAAATTTCTTAATTTTATTTTTGTTTTTATTTTAAACAAATACAAATAAAAATAAAAACAATTTTAAATAATATTTTTTCAAATAAATTAAAATCAAAAAATTAAATTAAATTTTTCTTTTGATTTAAATTTGATAAAATAAACATTAATTTATTTAAAAATGAAAAAAAAAAGAATTTAATTTTCTTTCTTTCTTCTTTTTCTTCTTTTCAAAATTATCAAAATAAGGAAATATAATTAATAAGAAAAATATCAAGAATAAATTTATTTAAGAAATTAATTTAAATTAAATTAAATTAAATAAAATATAATAAAATTAATTATTTTAGAAAAGATATATTAATATCAAGAATAAGTTTATTTTTTAATTAATTTTAATATAAATAATTTAAATTTTGATAATTTAAAAATGAATAAAAATAAAGAATATTTTTCAAAAAGAAGAATAAATAATATTTTTATTTTATTTTCTTATTTTCCTTATAAAAAAAAATCAAATAAATGAATAATAAATTTTCTCCTTAAAAAAAAGATAAAAAAATCAAAAATTAACACAATAAAATCTTCTTTTTCAAAATTCAAATAATTAATAAATTGAAATAATTAATAAATTTTTCAAATAAAAAACAAAAAAACAAAAATAAATATGTATTCTCTTTAATTTCATAAAAATATAAAATTATTCAAAAAAAAAATATTCTTTTATTCAATAAATAAATGAAAATAAATTTAAAATATAAAATTTATTTATTTATTTATTTAAATTATATTTGAAATATTTAATTAAAAGAAAAAAGAAAATATTATTATAAAAATATGAATTAAAAATCCAAAAAAATCAAAAATTCAAAATTAAATTCAAATATAAATTAAAAAGAAGAAAATATTTCTAAAAAAATTTGGAAAATTTAAATAAATAATTTGAAAAAAAGAAAAGAAAAGAAATTAATAAGAATAATTAAATAAATCAAGAGAAAAAAAAGAAATGAAAATAAAAATATTTTTACTTTCCAATTTAATTTAATTTAATTCAATTTAAAAATAAAAATATTTACAAATAATAAATAAGATAAATATGAATAAATAAGATAAATATTGATAAATTATTTCTAAAAATCAAAATTTTTTTTTGTAAAAATATTTTTATTTTATTCAAAAAGAAAAAAAAATTTATTAATTAATTAAATCAATAATATAAAGTGATATCAATTAATAAATATATTTTATAAATATTTATTTATATTTATTAAATAATTTATTAATTAAATAATAATATAATTTTGTTTTCATTTTTTTAAATTTTTGAAAATAAATTAAATATTTTATATTTATTAATAAATAAAATAAAATAAATCAATAATAAATAAATAAATAATATAAAAGTGATATCAATTAATTAATATATTTTATAAATATTTATTTTATATTTATTAAATAATTTATTAATTAAATAATAATATAATTTTGTTTTAATTTTTTTAAATTTTGAAAATAAATTAAATATTTTATTTTTATTAATAAATAAAATAAATAAAATAAATAATATAAAATGATATCAATTAATGAATATATTTTATAAATATTTATTTATATTTATTAAATAATTTATTAATTAAATAATAATATAATTTTGTTTTAATTTTTTTAAATTTTTGAAAATAAATTAAATATTTTATAATTATTAATAAATAAAAATAAAATAAATCAATAATAAATAAATAATAATATAAAATGATATCAATTAATGAATATATTTTATAAATATTTATTTATATTTATTAAATAATTTATTAATTTATTTTACATTTAAAATTGAAAAAAAAAGAATAAGAATGAAAATATTAATAAATTTAAAAATATTGAAAATAAGAATAAAAATAAACTATTATAAACAAAGAATTAAATTAAAAATAAAAAATAAAAGTGATAAATTTCAAAATTTGAAATGATAAATAATTTTTTTTTGATTAATTTATTCTTAATATTCCTTAAAGAAGATATTTACAATCAAATAAAAATAAATTTAATAAAAAAAAACCAAAAATAAAAATAAAAATAAAAATAAAAATAAAAATAAAAATAAAAGAAGATTTGATTTTGTTTTGTTTTTTTTGATTCAAAATAATTTTATTTAATAAAAAAAAAGAAAAAAAAATAATTAGAATTGTTTTATATTCCAAATCAAAATCAAAATCAAAATTAAAATTAAATTAAATCAAAATCAAAATCAAAATCAAAATTAAATTAAATCAAAATTAAATTAAATCAAATTAAAATTAAATTAAATCAAATTAAATCAAAATTAAATCAAATTAAATCAAATTAAATTAAATTAAAATTAAAATTAAATCAAAATCAAAATTAAATTAAAATCAAATCAAAATTAAATTAAATTAAATTAGATTAAATTAGATTAAATTAAATTAAATAAGATTAAATTAAATTTAATTAAATTAAATTAAATAAAATTAAATTAAATTAAATTAGATTAAATTAGATTAAATTAAATTAAATTAGATTAAATTAAATTAAATTAAATAAAAATTAAAAATTAAATTAGATTAAATTAAATTAAATTAGATTAAATTAAATTAAATTAAATTAAAATCAAAAATTAAATTAAATCAAATTAAATTAAATTAAATCAAAAATTAAATCAAATTAAATTGAATTAAATTAAATTAAATCAAATTAAATTAAATCAAATTAAATTAAATTAAATCAAAATTAAATCAAAATCAAAATTAAATTAAATCAAATTAAATCAAAATTAAATCAAATTAAATCAAATTAAATTAAATTAAATTAGATTAAATTAGATTAAATCAAATTAAAATCAAAATCAAAATTAAAATTAAAATTAAAAAAATTAAATCAAAATTAAATCAAAATTAAATCAAAATTAAATAAATTAAATTAAATTAAATTAAATTAAATTAAATTAAATTAAATTAAATTAAATTAAATTAGATTAAATTAAATTAAATTAAATAAAATTAAAATTCAAATTAAATTAAAGATTAAATTAAATTAAAATTAAATCAAAATTAAATTAAATTAAAAAATTAAATTAAATTAAATTAAAATTAAATTAAATTAAATCAAATTAAATTAGATTAAACTAAATTAAATTAAAATTAAATTAAAATTAAATTAAATTAGATCTGATCTTTTTTCTTTTTTTTCTTTTTTTATTTTGATTGTTTGAATTATTTTTATTTATTTTTTTTGGATTTAAAATTAAATTAAAAATTAAAAATTAAAAAGAAATTAAAAAGATTTTTTGATTTTGTTTTTATTTTTATTTTTATTTTTTATTTTTGAAATTCATTCAATTGAAAAAAAGAAAAAGAAAAAGAAAAGAAAATATTTTCCTTTTTTCTTTTTGATTGATTAATTGATTAATTGATTGATTGATTGCTTGCTTGATTGATTGATTGATTAATTGATTAATTGATTGATTGATTGATTCAGAAAAAAAGAAAAAAAGAAAAAAAGAAAATTGAAATTGAAATTGAAAGAGAATTGAAAAGAAAAGAAGGTGAATTAGAAAAAGGTGAATTTGGAATTGAGATATTAAGTGTTGCAGTTGTTGAATAATAAATTGTTGAATTGATTTCTTCATAAATTGAATAATTAATTGTAATTATTGTTTCTTTACCTCCAAGAATATAAATCATTTTAGAATTTTGAGGTAATGTTGAGCCAGTTTTAATAGTATTATATCCTTCTGAATCTGAATAGAAATTTGCACCATTTGCTTCTAAAATATTCTCAATTATTACAGTGAAATTATATTCTTTTAAAATACTTTCACATTCAAGTTCAATTCCTTCAATTTTTCCAGTTTTTAAATTTACTTTTTGATTATTAACTTGAAGAAAATTTTGAATTATAATATTTTCATTACAATTTGTTGAATTTTTTCCTCTATTATTTGTAACAAAATATGAAAAATTAATTAATTGTTGAGATGAATGATTTAAATTTTCTTCATATTCATAAATAACACTCCAATTATTTAAAGATCTATAATCAACAATAGTATCATTTGAAATAATTTTTGAACCTTTAGTTTGATTTGAAAGAATTTGATAAATTGATCCATTTAAAGGAATTGAATTAATTATTGCATTATCAAGATTTGAATATTGATCATTTCCAATTAAAGAAATTTGACAAGATTTATCAATATTAATACAATAAGTTGATAAAGAAGAACAATATGGATTTGGAGGATTTATTGAAACATTAAATTGAATTGAATAAGGAGGATTTGGAAATGTTGAAAAATTATTAGTTTCATCAAAAAGTGAAATATTCCATTTAGTAATATAAGAATCAAGTTCCACATTTCCTTCAAAAAGAAATTGAGAAGATAAATTAACAATTAATTCTTGTTCAATATAAATCAAACTTCCTTTTATTCCATCAAAAAATGTGTAAATATATCCATAGACTTGGTCAAAAATATCAATTGTTTTCAATATAAATGTATCATTTGTTTCATTTGTAAAAGATTCAAGACTGATAATATCTATTTATTTTATTTTCCAAAAAAATTTATTTTTAATTTAAATTCAAATTCAAATTCCAAAAAATAAAAATAAAAATAAAAATAAAAATAAAAATAAAAAAATACCTTTTAATTGAAAAGTTTTGTTTGTTTGAATATTTAATGAATTAATTAAAATTGATGGAGGAGCAGGAGGTGGTCCATTATTAAATCTACTTAAAATATATGAAGATGAAAGTTCACTTCCATAAACTCCTAAATACATAAATTTTGACCATACAGAGATATACATTCCTGAATCACCTTCAGGAATTGTTAAATAATTATTCCCATCAGAATGAATAATTGAATTAATCAAAGTTCCATTATAATAAGTTGAAAAATTTCCATTTTTTTTATAAGTAAAAACAATATGATTTAAGAATCCAAATGATGAAATATTGGAATAAAGAACTTTTGAGTTTTGATTTGGATCAAAAATCCAAATTTGAATTTGAGGAGGAGATTTAGATGTATCAGTTTCTGCTATCAAAAAGTAACCATTATGTGATTTCATTTCAAATAGAATACTACCGAAGTTATTTGGAAGAGGTTGAAGAAACCAAAATTCCAAAGAAGCTTGCTCAGTATATGAAGTTGAATTTAATCCACATCCTTGAGTTAAATCAGAACAATTACAATATATTGGATTGCTTGCAATACCATTACTTTGACTCAAATTAACACCAGAACTAAAAAGTGAAGGATAAAGCCAATTTCCAGAAACACCAGAGAAAAAGAAAGTTTGATCAGGTAAAGAAGCAGCAATATCACCTTCTCCTTCATTAAATTTAAATTCAAATTGTTTATTAACTTGAGATAATCTAATTTCAATTAAAAAAATCAAAAAAATAAATTGAAAAAGATTAAATTTAAAATTATTTGCCATTTGTTTTGTTTTTTTGATTAATTAAAATTTTGTTTTTGTTTTTGTTTTGGAAAAGAAAAAAAAAATGGATTTTTTAATTTAAAACATTTTTTTTTCTTAAAAACTCATTAATTAATTAGTCATTTTATTTTATTTTTATTTTAATTTTATTATTTAATATTATTTAATTTAATTAAAAAATATATAAAAAAATGGTAAATTTAATCAAATCAAGATCAAATCAAGATCAAATTTAAAACAAAATTTAAAATTAAAACAAAAACAAAAATTCAAACAAAAAAAAATTTTTTTTTTCAATATAAAATTTAATTTTGATCAATAAATAAATTAAATTAAATTAATTAAATAAAAAGAAAAATTTATTATTTTGAATTTAATTTTAAATAAAAAAGAAAAGGAAATTAAAATTGCTTTTTTTTTGGATTTTATTTTTTTGTTTGGAAATTTAAAATTAAAATTTACAATACAAAAAAAATATTTCTCAATTTGAAAAATTTGAATAAATCATTTGAACAAGAAAAAAGAAAAAATAATAATAAATAATAAATAATAAATAATAAATAATAAATAATAAATAATAAATAATAAATTAAATTATTTGGTTTTGAATAATTTTAATGAATTAGAAATTTGAAATCAATTCAAAATAAAAATGGAAATAAAAATTAAAAGGAATTCAAAATAAAAATCATTTCTTTTTCTTTGAATTTTGTTGTTGTTGTTGTTGCTGATAAAATTGTTGTTGTTGATAAAATTGTTGAGGATTTTGTTGATAGAATTGTTGTTGTTGTTGTTGTTGTCGATAAAGTTGTTGTTGGTAAAATTGTTGTTGGTAAAATTGTTGTTGATTAATTTGTTGTTGATAAAGTTGAGGATTTTGTTGAGTCTTCTTTTGATTTTGATTTGTACTTTTACTTTGATTCATTTGATTCATTTGATTCATTTGTTGTTGATAAAGTTGTGGGTTTTGTTGATAGTTCATTTGTTGATAATTCATTTGATTTGGATTTTGAATTTGATTTTGATTTAGAATTTTCTTTTGATTTTGATTTGGACTTTTACTTTTGTTTTGATTTTGATTTTGATTTTGATTTGGACTTTTACTTTGATTTTGATTTTGATTTTGATTTTGAAATTGATAGTTCATTTGTTGATAATTCATTTGTTGATAATTCATTTGATTTGGATTTTGAATTTGATTTTGATTTAGAATTTTCTTTTGATTTTGATTTGGACTTTTACTTTGATTTTGATTTTGATTTTGATTTTGATTTTGATTTTGATTTTGATTTTGATTTTGATTTTGATTTTGAAATTGATAGTTCATTTGTTGATTCATTTGTTGATAATTCATTTGTGGATTCATTTGATAATTGATTTGAGTTCATTTTGTTGATAATTCATTTGTGGATTCATTTGATAATTGATTTGATTTGGATTTTGCTGATAATTCATTTGTGGATTCTTAACTTGAATTTTATTCATAGCTTTTAGGAATTTCTCCACCAGTTTCAATAATTTTCAATAACTCTTTTTTCTCCATTTCTCTTGATAAAACAAAAGAATCAACTTTATTACGCAAAATCTTTAAAGAATTCTAAATTTTGAAATTAAAATTAAAATTAAAATTAAAATTAAAATTGAAATTGAAATTAAAATTATTACTTGGAATATTGTATAAAAATGCTTTCCATTTCCAAGATCTGTTAGAATTCCTGGATAAGCAGAAATTGCTGTTGAAAAAACTTGCAAAATATTTTCACTTTGATTCGATTTCTCAACTTCATTCTTTGATTCAAGAAATTTGCCATTTAATTCTTTTAAATTCTCAATCAATTCTTCTTGTTCATCAAATTGGCTTTCAATATTTTCAATTAATTCACCATAAATTTCTTGAATTCTAGATAAGAAAATTGAATCATTAATGCTTTGTTCATCAAAATTAAGAAAAAAATTTGCTGAATTTTCTTGTTCTTTTTTCATATTAATTTCCATCATTGTTTTTTGTCTTAATTGAATAATTTCTTCTAAATTTTCAAAAAGTGTTTTTAAATTTTGTCCAATTTCTCTTGTTTTTTCACTAATTTGTTTTGAAGTTTGCTCTTGAATTTTTTGTTCAATTTCTTCTTTACTTAAATCAATCATTTCAAGTCCAATTTTATTTTTGGAAATTTTTTTATCAACATAAGAATCTGATTTTGAAGCTTTTTCCAAACCTTCTGAATATTGACCAATTTCTTTCATCAATTTTGCATTTAATTCTCCTGATGTTGGACTTAATTTTATTCCAAAATAAAATTAAAATTAATTGAAAAATGAATATATTTTTTTTCTTTTTATTTATATTTATTTATATTTATTTACCGACTCCATTTTGTTCCATTTTTTAATCTGATTTGTAAATCATCTTCATCTTCTTTTCGTAAAACTTGAAGTGTTTCTGTTAAATATTCTTGGCATTGTTTTCTTAAATTTTGGTTTGATTTTTGGAATTCTAAAACTGCATTTGATCCACCCTGTTTTAATATTGATTTAAATTTTGATTTAAATTTGATTTAATTTTGATTTAATTTTGATTTGAATTTTGATTTAATTTTGATTTAATTTTGATTTAAATTTGATTTAAATTTGATTTAAATTTGATTTAATTTTGATTTAAATTTGATTTAATTTTGATTTAAATTTGATTTAATTTTGATTTAAATTTTGATTTAATTTTGATTTAAATTTTGATTTAAATTTGATTTAAATTTGATTTAATTTTGATTTAATTTTGATTTAATTTTGATTTAAATTTGATTTAATTTTGATTTAATTTTGATTTAATTTTGATTTAGATTTGATTTGAATTTGATTTTGATTTAATTTGATTTAATTTTGATTTTGATTTATTTTTAATTTAATTTTGATTTATTTTTAATTTAAATTTGATTTAATTTTGATTTAAATTTGATTTAATTTTGATTTAATTTTGATTTAATTTTGATTTAATTTTGATTTAATTTTGATTTAAATTTGATTTAAATTTGATTTAATTTTGATTTAAATTTGATTTAAATTTGATTTAATTTTGATTTAATTTTGATTTTAAATTTGATTTAATTTTCTACTTGTGTTTTGCATTGAGAAAGTTTTTCATTCAATTCTTCTGGAATTCCATTTGCAATATCTAAAGCAAGAAATGAACCAGGTAAGCCTAATTGAGTAAATAATGATTCAATCTCTTGATTTTTTGTAAGAATTTGATTTTCTAATGAATCGATTTTTTGATTCCAAAATTCATTATATTTTTCAATAGCTTCTTGAACATGAAAAGGAACCAATCCTTCAAATGGATCTCCATCAAGATATTGATTTAAATCTGGAAATGGAGTTGGTGTTACAAGTGATTGTGCTGGTATTTCTGATAATGAATTCATATCTGGAATTTCTGAATGATAAATTGTATCATTTTCTTTTGTTGCTAATTCCGTTTCTTTTTGGATTATCTAAGATTACATTTTGAATTTTAATTTTAATTTTAATTTTAATTTTAATTTTAATTTTAATTTTAATTTTAATTTTAATTTTAATTTTAATTTTAATTATTTTAATTTTAATTTTAATTTTAATTTTAATTTTAATTTTAATTTTAATTTTAATTTTAATTTTAATTTTAATTTTAATTTTAATTTTAATTTTAATTATAAATTTGATTTTAACTTTTTGTAATCTTTCAACTGTTTCTTTTAAATAAGAACAATTCTTTAAATAATTAGACATTGTTTTTGCAAATGAATTTGCTAGTTGTAATCTTGAAACTCTTTTTCCATATTCTTGAGTTGATTCAAGAAATTTAGCTTCATATTGATTTGCAATAGCTTTAAAATAAAGTTTCTTAATTTCTAAATGAGGAGTAAAAGACTATTTTATATTTTATAAATTAATTTTAATTTTAATTTTATAAATTAATTTTAAATTTTAAATTCAAAAATTTACTTTCTCAACAGAATTATTAATTGGAGATGATTTTAAAAATTGAATTGATTTTTCATAATAAAGAGAAGTTTGAAACGCAAGTTTTTTAGTAATTGTTGGTTTCATTTCAGATTTTATTGCTTTTTTAACAATGCACTCTTGAGCTTGTGCAAGCATTAAAGAAATAATCATTTCAATTGAATTTAGTGAAAAATCATTAGTTATTCCTTTTGGAAGTTTGTTTAATAATTCATTTTTAATATAACTAAAAATTCCAGCTGAAAATTGAAAATTTTGTAAAGCTTGTTTCATTCCATCTTCCGAATCAATATTTTCTAATAAACCTTTTGAGTTTGATAATGCTCCAATATTGAACAATATACTTGCCTTTTCAAACTCAATTTCCGTTGAAGCTTTTTTATTTTTTATATTTATATTTATATTTATATTTATATATTTAGATTTATATTTATATTTATATTTATATTTATATTTATATTTATATTTATATTTATATTTATATTTATATTTATATTTATATTTATATTTATATTTATATTTATATTTATATTTATATTTATATTTATATTTATATTTATATTTATATTTATATTTATATTTATATTTATATTTATATTTATATTTATATTTATATTTTATATTTTATATTTATATTTTATATTTTTATATTTATATTTATATTTTATATTTATATTTTTATATTTTATATTTTATTTTTATTTATTTATATTTATATTTATATTTATATTTATATTTATATTTATATTTTATATTTATATTTTATATTTTTATATTTATATTTATATTTATATTTATATTTTATATTTATATTTATATTTATATTTATATTTATATTTATATTTATATTTATATTTATATTTATATTTATATTTATATTTATATTTATATTTATATTTATATTTGTATTATATTTATATTTATATTTATATTTATATTTATTTTATATTTATAATTATATTTATATTTATATTATATTTATATTTATATTTATATTTATATTTATATATTATATTTTATATTTATATTTATATTTATATTTATATTTATATTTATATTTATATTTATATTTATATTTTGATTTATATTTATATTTATAATTATAATTTATATTTATATTTATATTTATATTTATAAATTTATATTTATATTTATATTTATATTTATATTTATATTTATAATTATATTTATATTTATATTTATATTTATATTTATATTTATATTTATATTTATATTTATATTTATATTTATATTTATATTTATATTTATATTTTATATTTATATTTATAATTATATTTATTTTAT
This sequence comes from Anaeramoeba ignava, assembly GCA_028826165.1. Lineage (NCBI taxonomy): Eukaryota > Anaeramoebidae > Anaeramoeba > Anaeramoeba ignava. The sequence goes on from JAPDFW010000100.1 coordinate 95,338, forward strand.
ATTTATATTTAGATTTATATTTATATTTAGATTTATATTTATATTTATATTTATATTTATATTTATATTTATATTTATATTTATATTTATATTTAGATTTATATTTATATTTATATTTATATTTATAATTATATTTATATTTATATTTATATTTATATTTATATTTATATTTATATTTATATTTATATTTATATTTATATTTATATTTATATTTATATTTATATTTATATTTATATTTAATTTATATTTATATTTATATTTATATTTATATTTATAATTATATTTTATTCTGTATTTTCTTTTTGATCTATTTTGGAATAGAAAAATTACCAAAAATTTTATTCTTAAAAGCATCAAACCAAATCCAATTTATTTTTAAAGCTTTTTTATCTGAACTTTTTGTTGGTAATTTTTTTGTTAGTAAATCCAAAAAGCTATAATACCTTTTAATAATAAAAAATTTAAATAAATTTTTTTTGCTTTTTTTTTTATATTTTCACAAAAGTTACTTTAAAAAAGAATCAATAGAACTAATTTGAGTACAATTTTGAATATTTTCTCTTAAATTTTGAATTTGTTGAGCATCTTGTTTATAATTTTCAAAGGAATTATTATAATTTTGATTAATAAATAATTGTAAATTTTGGAATAAATCAATTTTTTGAGTTTTTTTAAAAGGAATTGAAAGCATTTTTTGTTTTTAAATTGAAAATAAAAAAGAAGAAAAAAAAAAATAAAATTTTAAAAAAGAATAATTTTTTATCATTTTTTTTTTCATTTTTTTTTTCATTTTTTTTTAATAATGTCAACTCAACTTCCTAAACATATGGTTCGTTTATCTCAACTTATTCAACTTCCTGAAAATCAATATTGTGCTGATTGTCACCAACATGGTAATTTAAATTATTAAAAAAAATTTTTTTATTTATTCAATTTTAACAAAACAAAAAATAATAAATAAAAACGTTTTTAAACGTTTTTACACATGAGATCATTTTTTATTAATTTTTGATCTTTTCTTTTTCAAATTTTTTCTTATATTTTTCGTCTTTCAATTAATTTTAATTTTAATTTCAATTTTATAAATAATTTTATAAATAATTTTATATTTAATTTTATAAATAATTTTATATTTAATTTTATAAATAATTTTATATATAATTTTATAAATAATTTTATAAATAATTTTATAAATAATTTTATATTTAATTTTATATATAATTTTATATTTAATTTTATAAATAATTTTATAAATAATTTAATAAATAATTTTATAAATAATTTAATAAATAATTTTATAAATAATTTTATAAATAATTTTATAAATAATTTTATAAATAATTTTATAAATAATTTTATAAATAATTTTATTAATAATTTTATATTTAATTTTATAAATAATTTTAATAAATAATTTTATAATTAATTTTATAAATAATTTTATAAATAATTTTATAAATAATTTCATCATTAATTTTATAATTAATTTTATAAATAATTTTATATTTAATTTTAAAAATAATTTTATAAATAATTTTATAAATAATTTTATATTTAATTTTATAAATAATTTTATAAATAATTTTATAAATAATTTTTATATTTAATTTTATAAATAATTTTATAAATAATTTTTATATTTAATTTTATAAATAATTTTATAAATAATTTTATAAATAATTTTATAAATAATTTTATAAATAATTTTATAAATAATTTTATAAATAATTTTATATTTAATTTTACATTTAATTTTATATTTAATTTTACATTTAATTTTTATATATAATTTTATATTTAATTTTTATATTTAATTTAATAATTAATTTTATAAATAATTTTATAAATAATTTTATATTTAATTTTTACATTTAATTTTATAAATAATTTTATAAATAATTTTATATTTAATTTTATAAATAATTTAATAAATAATTTTATATTTAATTTTATAAATAATTTTATAAATAATTTTATAAATAATTTTATATTTAATTTTATAAATAATTTTATAAATAATTTTATAAATAATTTTATAAATAATTTTATATTTAATTTAATAAATAATTTTATAAATAATTTTAATTTTAATTTTATATTTAATTTTAAAAAACAAAGGACCAAGATGGGCAAGTACTAATCTTGGAATTTTTATATGTATCAACTGTTCCGGAGTTCATCGTTCATTGGGAGTTCACATTTCAAAAGTTCGTTCAGTAACTTTAGATTCTTGGACAGCAGATCAAGTACGGAGTATGGAACTAATCGGTAACAAACGAGCCAATAAATATTGGGAAGCCAAACTGCCGAAGCAATTTAGCCGACCATCTCCACATGATTCAGCAAATTTGGCACGATTTATAAGAGAAAAATATGAAAGAAAATTTTATATTGGAGATAAAAAACATTTGATTGACTCAATGTCTGGTTTAAAACAAAAGAAGCCAAAAAGACCTTCAAAACCAAAAGATTCTCATAAAGATAAACATAAAGATAAAGGCAATGATAATCATAAAGATGTTGATAATGAATATAAACATAAGCATAAGGATCATAAACATAAAGATCATAAACATAAAGATAAAAATAAAGATAAACATAAAGATAAACATAAAGATAAACATAAAGATAAACATAAAGATAAACATAAAGATAAACATAAAGATGTTGATGATAATAAAAATTCCCATAAAAAGTCAAAAAGTCACGATTTTAAAAATAATTCTCTTTTTGATTCAAAACAAAATCCTCAAAATCAATTGGAATTGGTTTCTATTGATCATGATTCTCCTCAATCTTTAGTTCAAAATGTATTGTTTTCATCTTTTTTTTTTCTTTTCTTTTCTTTTTCTTTTTTTTACTTAATTTATTTTTTATTATTTTTTTAACAAATTTAGGAAAAATTATTTAGTGGTTTGTGTTCTTTCCTTTTACAGAAAATTATTTATAAAATTATTTATAAAATTATTTATAAAATTATTTATAAAATTAATTATAAAATTAAATATAAAATTATTTATAAAATTATTTATAAAATTATTTATAAAATTATTTATAAAATTATTTATAAAATTAATTATTAAATTATTTATAAAATTATTAATAAAATTATTAATAAAATTAAATATAAAATTATTTATAAAATTAAATATAAAATTAATTATAAAATTATTTATAAAATTAAATATAAAATTATTTATAAAATTATTTATAAAATTAAATATAAAATTATTTATTAAAATTAATTATAAAATTATTTATAAAATTATTTATAAAATTATTTATAAAATTATTTATAAAATTAAATATAAAATTATTTATTAAATTATATATAAAATTATTTATTAAATTATTTATAAAATTATTTATAAAATTATTTATAAAATTATTTATAAAATTAATTATAAAATTAAATATAAAATTAAATATAAAATTAAATATAAAATTATTTATAAAATTATTTATAAAATTAATTATAAAATTAAATATAAAATTAAATATAAAATTAAATATAAAATTATTTATAAAATTATTTATAAAATTATTTATAAAATTATTTATAAAATTATTTATAAAATTATTTATAAAATTATTTATAAAATTATTTATAAAATTATTTATAAAATTAAATATAAAATTAAATATAAAATTATTTATAAAATTATTTATTAAATTAAATATAAAATAGAAAATGCTTTTTATGGAAACTCTTTAAAATTCGAAAACCAAGAAGAACCAAGAAAAGATCCAGATCCAGATCTACAAGAAACTAAACAAAATGAAAGTAAAGAAAATGGGAAAAATGATAACAAAGAAGATAACACTGATATATTTACATTATTTTATGATCAAAAAGAGCCATCAATATCAAGAACAATATCAACACCAGCAGTTTTAAACAAAGATTACATCATGTCTCTATTTGATCATCCTGATTTTTATCCAACAAACCGAAATCCAACACAATCAACACAACAAACTCCAATAAAAAAGTCAATAATTCCAAAAGCAAATGGAAATTCCAAAAATCAATCCAAAAATCAATCCAAAAATCAATCCAAAAATCAATCCAAAAATCAATCCAAAAATCAATCCAAAAATGATCCATTTGCTGATTTAGACCAATTTGGAATCACTCATTCTATGAAAATATCAAAAACTCCTCATAGCTTTGATCAAAGTTTTTTCGATTTTTAGATTCAATTTTTTTTTTGTTCCATTTTTTTTAATCAATTTTTAATAATTCAATTCTTTTTTTTTTCTTTTCAAGATTAATTCAAAAAAGAAGATAAATTTTTTTTTTTTGAAAGAATTAATTCATTTCTTAATAAAATTTTTTTTAAAATCATTTCATTTTTTTTTCATTTTTTTTTTTAAATAGAATTGAATAAATTTATAAATCTTTTTTTCACTTGTTTTCATTAACTTATTTTCATTTAAAAATGAATTTTTCAACAGAAGATGAAATAGAAAATAATTTTGAAAATGGAAAAGAATTAAATTCTAATGAAGAAAAAGAGCATTTGTTATTTAATCAAAAATCTTTTTCACAAAAATTTTCAAAAATTAAAATTTATGCTTTAATTCTTGGTCAAATTCTTTCTATTAGCCAAACTGCAACTGGAATTTTTAATCAATTTTTAGATACAAAATTTAATATTGTTCTTCCTATTATTGAAAATTTGTTTAATTATTTATTACTTGGTTTGATTTATTCTATTCCTGTATTTATTTTGGAAATTAGAAAACCAACAAATTTAAAGAAAAGAATTTGGATTTATTTTATTGCTGGAATAGTTGATAGTTCTGCAAATTTTTTTGGTTTGAAATTTTGAATAAATTTAATAATAAATTTAATAATAAATTTAATAATAATTTTAATAATAATTTTAATAATAATTTTAATAATAAATTTTAATAATAATTTTAATAATAATTTTAATAATAATTTTAATAATAATTTTAATAATAAATTTAATAATAAATTTAATAATAATTTTAATAATAATTTTAATAATAATTTTAATAATAATTTTAATAATAATTTTAATAATAAATTTAATAATAATTTTAATAATAAATTTAATAATAATAATTTTAATAATAAATTTTAATAATAATTTTAATAATAATTTTAATAATAAATATAATAATAATTTTAATAATAATTTTAATAATTTTAATAAATAATTTTAATAATAATTTTAATAATAATTTTAATAATAATTTTAATAATAAATTTAATAATAATTTTAATAATAAATTTAATAATAATTTTAATAATAAATTTAATAATAATTTTAATAATAATTTTAATAATAATTTTAATAATAAATTTAATAATAAATTTAATAATAAATTTAATAATAATTTTAATAATAAATTTAATAATAATTTTAATAATAATTTTAATAATAATTTTAATAATAAATTTAATAATAATAATTTTAATAATAATTTTAATAATAATTTTAATAATAAATTTAATAATAAATTTAATAATAAATTTAATAATAAATTTTAATAATAATTTTAATAATAAATTTAATAATAAATTTAATAATAATTTTAATAATAAATTTAATAATAATTTTAATAATAAATTTAATAATAAATATAATAATAATTTTAATAATAATTTTTAATAATAAATATAATAATAATTTTAATAATAATTTTAATAATAAATTTAATAATAAATTTAATAATAAATTTAATAATAAATTTAATAATAAATTTAATAATAAATTTAATAATAAATTTAATAATAAATTTAATAATAAATTTAATAATAAATTTTAATAATAATTTTAATAATAATTTTAATAATAATTTTAATAATAAATTTAATAATAATTTTAATAATAATTTTAATAATAAATTTAATAATAAATTTAATAATTTAATAATTTTAATAATAAATTTAATAATAAATTTTAATAATAATTATAATAATAATTTTAATAATAATTTTAATAATAAATTTAATAATAAATTTAATAATAATTTTAATAATAAATTTAATAATAATTTTAATAATAAATTTAATAATAATTTTAATAATAATTTTAATAATAATTTTTAATAATAAATTTTAATAATAATTTTTAATAATAAATTTTAATAAATTTTTTGTGAAATTTAATTTGAATATATAATAAATTTAATAATAAGAATAATAATAAATTTATAGTAAAGTTTAATAATAAATTTAATAATAATTTAATAATATTTTTAAAAATATCATTAATAATTTTTAATTAATAATAAATTTAATAATAAATTTAATAATAAATTTAATAATAATTTTAATAATTTTAATAATAATTAATAATAAATTTAATTTTAATTAAATTTAATAATCATTCTTAAGAATTTTAAAAATTAATTTTTAATAATAATTTTTTATTTTCTTAATTTTAATAATAATTTTAATAAATAATTAATTCTGTAAAGCTGTGAAAACATTTGAATATATTACAATATCAAGAACAACAATTTATAGTAGTTTCAACATACCTTGCATCATGATAATCTCAAGAATATTTTTAAAATATCATTACTTTATTAATCAAATATTAGGAGCATTTATGTGTTTTTCAGGTTTAATTATATTAGGAATTTTGGATTCTTACCATCATTCTTCAGAAGAAAAAAATCCAATTATTGGAACAATTTATTGTCTTATTTCTGCTTTTCTTTATGCAATTTCAAATGTTTTACAAGAATATATTGTAAAAAAACATGGATCATTAGAATTTCTTGGAATGATAGGAATTTCAGGTTCAATATTTTGTTCAATTCTTTTGTAAGTTTTAAATTGATATAAAATTGATATAAAATTGATTTAAAATTGATATAAAATTGATATAAAATTGATATAAAATTGATATAAAATTGATTTAAAATTGATTTAAAATTGATTTAAAATTAATTTAAAATTAATTTAAAATTAATTTAAAATTGATATAAAATTGATTTAAAATTGATTTAAATTTTTATTTTAAAATTGATATAAAATTGATTAAATTTTTGTTCCACTTTTTTAAATTGATTTAAAATTTTAATTTAAAATTGATTTGAATTTGATTTAAAATTGATTTAAAATTAATATAAAATTGATTTAAAATTAATATAAAATTGATTTAAAATTGATTTAAAATTGATTTAAAATTGATATAAAATTGATTTAAAATTGATATAAAATTGATATAAAATTGATATAAAATTGATATAAAATTGATATAAAATTGATATAAAATTGATTTAAAATTGATTTAAAATTGATATAAAATTGATATAAAATTGATATAAAATTGATTTAAAATTGTTTTAAATTGATTTAAAATTGATATAAAATTGATATAAAATTGATATAAAATTGATATAAAATTTTAATTTAAATTTGTTTTAAATTTGATATAAAATTGATTTAAAATTGATTTAAAATTGATTTTAAATTGATTTAATTTTTGTTCCACTTTTTTTAATTTTGATTAAATTTTTGTTCCACTTTTTTAAATTGATTTAAAATTTTAATTTGATAGATTCTCTTTTAGCTTAAATGAAGTTCACCAATTTCAAAATAATTATAAATTTATTCTTGGAATTTTTGGATTTTCTCTTTGTATGTTTATTCTTTATTCTCTTGTTCCTGTTATGTTGAAAATAAGTAATGCAACTTTATTTGGACTTTCTTTATCAACTTCAAATTTTTATTCTTTATTTGCAGAACTTTTCCTTTTCCAAAATTCACTTCCTAAATTATATTTTGTTGTTTTTGTTATTGTTGTATTAGGAATAATAATTTTTACAATTCCAAAACAATTTTATAAAAGAATTTTATGTAAAAAAAATTAATAAAAAAAAATTAATTAAAAAAGAAGAAAAATTTTTTTTTAATTTTGTTTTTTTCTCCTTTTTTAATTAAAAAAAAAATTTTTTTTTTAATTTAATTTTTTTTTATTTTTTTAATTTACACTAAATTTAAAGTAAGCATTACGCATTTATACAATAATATTGGTCATCGACTAATCATCTTTCCTCAAACTTGTTTTACAAAAAAAATTTCAATTTAAATTTTTTAAATTTAAATTTAATTTAAAAAAAGATAATTTCGTTTTTGTTCTTTTTTTTTTTTTCTTTTTTTTTTCTTACTTTTTCTTTAAAAAATGTCTAATCCAAAACATTCACCACAAATTGAACAAGATGATTTTCGAAGTATTTTACCTGATCCTTTTGGATTTCATGAAAATACTCAAAACGAAAATGAAAATGAAAATGAAAATGAAAATGAAAATGAAAATGAAAATGAAAATGAAAACGATAATGAAAATGAAAATGAAAACGAAAACGAAAACGAAAATCAAAATCAAAATCAAAATCAAAATCAAAAACAAAGTGATGGAGAAAATGAAGATAATGAAGATCTTGAAGAACGAGAAGGAGAAGATGATGAAGATGAAGATGATGAAAATAATGTTGATAAAAAATCTAATCAAAAATCTAATGAAGATGAAATGGAAGATCAAGATAATGAAAAGAAATCCAATAAAAAGCAAAAAATTCAAACAAAAAAACACAAGAAAAGAAAAGATTCACCTTCCAAAAATATGACCCAACAAGAAAAACAACAACACAGAAAAGAAATTAATCGAAAAGCTGCTCAAAATTTCAGAAAACGCCAAAGAGAAAGAATAATTGAATTGGAAAAAATTGTTGATAAACTCCAACTAGAAAATATCACTTTGAAAACAACTAATGAAACTCTTGAAGCTGAAAAAGGTGTTCTTGCAAATCAAGTTCAATTTTATCAAAGTTTTTTAACAAGAATAATTGGTTCTAATTCTGAAAAAGAAACAGAATTTCACGATCATAAATTACTTTAATTTACTTTAATTAATTAATTAATTAATTTTTTTGAAATTTGGTTTTTTTACTTTCTCTTTTATTTTCTTTTGTTGTTTTTCTTTTTTTTTTGAGAACAAAAGAAGCAAAAGAAAAAAATTCCTAAATTGTTTTGTTTTGTTTTTTCTTTTTAAAAATCTCCAATTTCATTTTCTATTTGATCTCCATCATTCATTAAACTTTCTTTCATTGCAAAATTCTCATCTTGATCACCAACTAAATCATTATCATTATCATTATCAAAACCATTATCATTATCATTATCAAAATCATTATCATCATCATTCATCATTTCATCTTGATCTCCATTTTGTTCCAATCCCATTTCATCATCAATAGTAGCATCTTGATATTGTTGATATTCATTGACAAGATCTGTCATGTTATTTTCTGCTTCATTAAATTCCATTTCATCCATTCCTTCTCCCAAATACCAATGCAAAAAAGCTTTTCTTTTAAACATAACTTTGAATTGGTCTCCAAATCTTTTGAATAATTCTTGAATGGAAGTTGAATTTCCAAGGAAAGTTGCACTTAATCTGTGTCCTTTTGGAGGAATATCACAAACTGTGCTTTTTATGTTATTTGGGATCCATTCAACAAAATAACTTGAGTTTTTATTGAGAACATTCATCAAGTTATCTTCCACTTCTTTTGTGCTCATTTTCCCTCTAAACATTACTGAAGCTGTTAGGTATTTTCCATGTCTTGGATCAGTTGCAGCCATCATATTTTTTGGATCAAACATTTGCTGAGTTAATTCAGGAATAGTTAAAGATTTGTAACCGATTGAAGTTCTACTAGAAAGAGGAGCGAATCCAATTAAGAAGAAATGAAGTCTTGGGAAAGGAACAAGATTGACAGCCAATTTTCTCAGATCTGAATTTAATTGACCTATTTTTTTGAAAAATTAATTTAAAAATTCCAAAAAAATTCCAAAAAAATTCCAAAAAAATTCTTTACCTGGAAATCTTAAACAAGATGTAATTCCACTCATTACTGATGATACTAAATGATTTAAATCTCCATATGATGGACTTGATAACTTCAATGTTTTTGTGCAAATATCATAAAGAGCTTCATTATCAATACACATTACAGAATCAGCATTTTCAACAAGTTGATGAACAGATAAAGTTGCGTTATAAGGTTCAACAACAGTATCAGAAACTTTAGGAGAAGGAACAACTGAAAAAGTAGCAATCATTCTATCAGGATATTCTTCTTTAATTTTTGATAACAACAAAGTACCAAATCCTGAACCAGTTCCTCCTCCAAGAGAATGAGCAATTTGAAATCCTTGTAAACAATCACATGATTCTGATTCCTTTCTAACTGCATCAAGAACATTATCAATTAATTCAGCTCCTTCTGTGTAATGTCCTTTTGCCCAATTATTTCCAGCTCCTGATCTTCCAAAAACAAAGTTATCAGGTCTAAATAATTGACCATAAGGTCCAGCACGAACAGCATCCATTGTTCCAGGTTCAAGATCAATAAGAATAGCTCTTGGAACATATTTTCCTAAAGAATACAAAGCAAATCAAATCAAATCAAATCAAACCAAAATAAATAATCCAAAATAAATAATTAATCAAAAATAATTTAATTCCAAAATAAATAATTTAATTCCAAAATAAATATTTTAATTTCAAAATAAATATTTTAATTTCAAAATAAATAATTTAATTTCAAAATAAATATTTAATTTCAAAATAAATATTTAAATTCAAAATAAATATTTTAATTCCAAAATAAATATTTTAATTTCAAAATAATTCAAATAAATATTTTAATTTCAAAATAAATATTTTAATTTCAAAATAAATATTTTAATTTCAAAATAAATATTTTAATTTCCAAAATAAATAATTTAATTTCAAAATAAATAATTTAATTTCAAAATAAATAATTTAATTTCAAAATAAATAATTTAATTTTCAAAATAAATAATTTAATTCCAAAATAAATATTTTAATTTCCAAAATAAATATTTTAATTCCAAAATAAATAATTCCAAAATAATTAATCAAAAATAATTTAATTCCAAAATAAATATTTTAATTTCCAAAATAAATATTTTAATTTCAAAATAAATATTTTAATTTCAAAATAAATATTTTAATTTTCAAAATAAAAAATTCAAAATAAATATTTTAATTCTTAATTTGTTTTTTAGTTTTTTTTTTACCTCCAATTGCTTCATTATAATATACATTAATTCTATCTAATTGTAACTGATTATCTCCATTATAAACTCCTGTTGGATCAATTCCATGTTCATCTGAAATTACTTCCCAAAATTTTGCTCCTATTTGATTTCCACATTGTCCTACTTGTAAATGAACTATTTCTCTCATTATTTTTATTTAAATTTATTTATAAAAATTTCCAAATGAATTAAATTCAAATGAAAAAAAAAAGATTGAAAATGATCTTTTTGTTTTTTATTTTGATCTTTTTCTTAAATACTTCGATCAAAAAAAAAAAATAAAAATTAATTTATAAAAACAAATTTGACATTAACAGTTTTTTTAACAAAATTTAAATTGAAAAAATTAAAGATTAAAAAAATTCCCAAAAACAAGAAAAATTAATTATTCTTCTTCTTCTTTTTTTTTCTCCTTTTGTTTTTTTTATTTTTGGAAAACAGTAAGAAAACAAAACGAAAAAATTTTTTTTTTCTTTCATCTAAAATCATTTTTTTCTTTTTCTTTTTTTGAAAAAATTATTTTTTTTAAATGCAATATATTAGACTTCTTAAAAAAAATAAACCTTATTTCTGGCTTTGGCTTGCTTTTGTAATTTCTTTATTTGGAGATTGGTTTACAAATATTGCAGCTATTGTTATTGGAACTAAAATAAAAAATTCACAATTAGTTGTTAGTATACTTTTTATTTTAGAAATTGCACCATCTTTTTTATTAATTCCAATAACTGGACCTGTAAATAATTTATTCAATTCAATTCAATTCAATTCAATTCAATTCAATTCTAAATTTTTTAAATGATAAAAAATAAAAAAGGTTATTGATTATTTTAATAGGAATAATGTTATGATTTTTTGTGATTTCTTTAGAGCTGGTTTTGTTTTATTTTATATTCTTGCAGATAAAATTGGAAGTTTAGGATTTTTATTTTTTGTAGTTGCTGTTCAATTTTCAGCTTCTGCATTTTTTTTACCTGCAAGGATTGCAGTTATTTGTGATGTTGTTACAAAAGAAGAAGCAGTTCTTGCAGATAGTACTTGATTTTAAATTTAAAAATTTAAAAATTTAAAAATTCAATAAATTATATTTAAAAAAAAAATAGTACTAGATTCTTTAACATATTCATCTGTTTATTTTATTGGTGCTGCTCTAGGAGGAATAAGTGTAGAAGAAGGTGGAATTATTATTTCTTTTATAATTGATTCAATTACTTTTATTTTATCTGCAATTTCCATCTTTGTTAGTTTACATCATTTAAAAAAGATTGGAAAATTTCATTATAATAAAGTTAATGAAGATGAAGATGAAGATGAAGATGAAGATGATATTGTATCAAAAAAAATTTCAGATAATAAAAATATTGAAAAGGATTCTGAAATGAATTCAAAAGATGATGAAAATGAAATTGAATTGGAAAGTCAAAATGAATTTGAAAATGAAAATGAATTAGAGAATGAAAATCAAAATGAACTGGAGAATGAAAATGAAAATGAAAATGAAAATGAAAATGAAAATCAAAATCAAAATCAAAATCAAAATCAAAATCAAAATCAAAATCAAAATCAAAATCAAAATCAAAATCAAAATCTAAATCAAAATCAAAATGAAAGTGAAAATGAATTTGAAATTGAAAATCAGAATGAAAATGAATTAGAGAATGAAAATCAAAATCAAAATCAAAATCAAAATCAAAATCAAAAAAATCAAAATCAAAATCAAAATCAAAATCAAAATCAAAATCAAAATCAAAATCAAAATCAAAATCAAAATCAAAATCAAAATGAAAATCAAAATCAAAATCAAAATCAAAATCAAAATGAAAATGAAAATGAAAGTGAAAATGAATTTGAAATTGAGAAAGAAACTGAACTAAAATATCCTTTCCAAAATTCAATTAATGAAAAATTAATTCAAGATCCAAAAAAAAAGAAAAAGAAAAAGAAAAAGAAAAAGGAAAAAGTGAACTTTAGTGATGCTATCAGATATCTTCGTAATCATAAATCCTATATTTTTATGATTACATTAAAATTAGAACAAGGAGTTATTTGGAGTTCAATTTTTGTAATGGCTTTATTAATTTTAAAAACAAAATTTCCATTAGAAAAAAATGGAGCAATTATTATTGGAATTTATTATGCAACAGATGCACTTGGAGTTATTTTTCCTCCTTGTAATTTTGAAATTTGAAATAAGAAATATTTATTTACAAAAAAAAGAAAAAATTAATTTAAAAATATAAAATTTTTTTTGTTCAGTAATTGCTAAAAAATTTACAGGGAAAGGGTCACAAAAAAGTTGTTGGATTACTTTATTTGTTGCACTTTGTTTTCTCTTTTTGGGATCTATTATTGTTTTTATTGCAAATATTTATACTTCTTTACCAACTTTTTTGATTTCTACTTTTTTTATTGCAACTGGAGCTGGAATAACATGGGTTTATTCAAATTTATTAATTCAGTTAAATTTCCCAGAAAAAATGGTTGGAAGAATGGTTGGAATTGATATTGGATTATGTAGTTTTGCTGAAGCTATTGGTTATTTACTTGCTGGTCTTTTGGTTGATACAGCGAAATTTGGATATTCAGAAACATTTCTCATTATTATAATTTTTTCTTTTGTTATGATTATATATCGATTGATTCATTTAATTTGGTTTTTAGTGAAATCTAAGAAACAAATTAAATAGAAAAATGAATTTTAAATAAATATTAAATTTTAAATTAAATTGAATTTTTTGAATTGAATTAAATATTAAATTGAATTAAAATTGAATTAAATTTAAATATTAAATGAATTGAATTAAATATTGAATTAAATATTGAATTGAATTGAATTGAATATTGAATTAAATATTAAATTGAATTAAATATTGAATTAAATATTAAATATTATTAAAATTGAATTGAATAAAATTGAATTGAATTGGATTGAATTGAATTAAAATTAAATATTGAATTGAATTAAATTGAATTAAATTAAAATTGAAATATTGAATTGAATTGAATTGAATTGAATTGATTGAATTAAATATTGAATTAAATATTGAATTAAATATTGAATATTGAATTAAATTAAATTGAATTAAATTAAATATTGAATTGAATTGAATTGAATTAAATATTGAATTAAATATTAAATATTGAATTAAATTGATTTGAATTGAATTGAATTGAATTAAATATTAAATAAAATTTTTTTTCATTTTTTTTTTCATTTTCATTTTTTTCTTTCTATTTTTTTTTTCAAAAAAAAAATGAGTCTTTCTTTAAGAGATTTAATTCGTTCAGTTAGAAACGCAAAAACAATTTCTCAAGCAAGAGAAACAATATCTAATGAAAGTGCTAAAATAAGAACATCATTTAGAAGTGAAGATGCAAAATCTCGACCAAAAAATGTTATGAAAGCACTTTTTATTTATTTATCAGGATTTAATGCAAATTATGCACAATTAGAATGTCTCAAACTAATAGCGATGCCATCATTTATCTGCAAGAAAGTGGGGTATTTAGGCTTGTCTATTCTTTTGGATGAAACTGAAGATTTTCTAGTTATGGCAACTAATAATATTAGAAATGATCTCATCTCAGAAAGCAAATACACTATTGGTCTTGCTTTAACTGCCCTTGGAAACCTTGGTTCAGAAGATATGGCACGTGATCTTGCGCCTGAAGTGGAGAATGCAATGCAGCATAAAGATGCTTTTGTTAAGAAAAAAGCTGTTTTATGTGCTTTTAGAATAATTAAAAAAGTTCCTGAAACTATTGATAGATTTGTTGGAAGAATTAGGTTGCTTTTGAGTGATAAAAATCATTCCGTTGTGATGTGTACATTACAATTAGTTGAATTAATGGTTGAAAAAGATCAAGAAATTCGAAAAAAATTTGAGAAAGTAAAAAATTTTCAAATAAAATAAATTTAAATTAAAATAAATTTAAATTAAAATAAATTTAAATTAAAATAAATTTAAATTAAAATAAATTTAAATTAAAATAAATTTAAATTAAAAAAATTTTAAATTAAAATAAATTTAAATTAAAATAAATTTAAATTAAAATAAATTTAATAGTTTACAGTAGGTCTTTGTAGAATGCTTAAATCTTTATTAGAAGTCCCTTATTCACCTGAATATGATGTTTCTGGAATAACAGATCCATTTTTACAAGTTCATATTATTAAAACATTAGGTTTATTAGGAGAATTTTCACAAGATTCAAGTGAAATCTCAAGTGATTTATTAGGAAAAGTATTTTAAAAAAATTGAAAAAGATATTCATATTTATATTCATATTTATTTTTATATTCATTTTAAAAAGGTTATCAATGGAATTAAATCTAATAAAAATGTTGGAAATGCTGTTGTTTATGAAGCTGTTCTTTCTATTTTAAGAATGAAATCAGAAAATGCAATAAGAATGATTGCTATTAATTCATTAAGTAAATTTCTCATGAGACAAACAAACAATTTAAGATATGTTGCATTAAACACATTGGCAAAGATTGTTAAAACAAACCCAAAAGCTGTTCAAAAACACAGAAAAATTATTGTTGAATGTTTGAGAGATTTCGATACTTCAATTAGAAAAAGAGCATTAGATTTAGTCTTTTTATTAATTAATGAAAAAAATGCAAAAAATTTAATCAAAGAATTATTAACTTATTTATTTGAAACAACACATGAATTCAGAAGTGAAATTGCTTCCAAAATTTGTTTTGCTTTAGAAAGATTAGATCAAGACCAAAAATGGCAAATTGAAACTTTGATTGATGTTTTAACAGTTGTAAATATTCAAAAAAAAAATATTCAAAAAAAAATATTCAAAAAAAAAATATTCAAAAAAAAATATTCATCGATAATAATAGGCAGGTCAATATGTTAGTGAAAATGAAACTTCAAAAACTATCAACTTAATTTCTAAATACTCAGAACTTCAAGGATACATTACACATAATCTTTTTAATTTATTACTAAAAGATCGTGAACGCTCAGAAAAACTTATTCAAGTCGCAAGTTGGGCTATTGGAGAATACGGTGATCTTCTTCTTGAAAGAGTTGAAAGTTATGATTCAGTTTCTCCAATCCAAATTCTTGATTTATTGGAATATTTATTATCTAATACAAAAGATGAGTTGACAAGATTTTATATTCTTAATGCATTGATTAAATTGACAGTCAGATTTCAAACTCAACAAAAAGAAGTTATTGAAAGAGTAAAATCTTTGATCCAAAGATTTGAAACAAGTATTTCACCAGAAATTCAACAACGTTCTTCAGAATTTTTAGGGTTGCTTGAAAAAGACGATATTCGATTTGAAATTTTGGATAAAATTCCTCCAATTATAATTCAACAAGAACAAGAACAAGAATCAGAATCAGAAACAAAAGAAAAAGAAAAAGAAAAAGAAAAAGCACAAATAATTCCAATAGAAGATCCAAAAAAACAAATCTTAAATAGTAGCAATAATAATAACAATAATAATAATAATAACATTATTCAAAAAGATCAAGAAACAAAACCAATTCCAAAAGAAAAACCAAAAGATTCAGATAATTTAATTACATTTATAACAACACCAACAATAAAAACTACAACCCAAAACACAAATCAACTCCAAAATACAATTTTGACAGGAAATAATATAAATCAACCTAAAAATGATTTAGATTTATTAGACACAATTTTCAAAACAACTGTTGAACCGGATAAATCACAACCAAAAGGAATTGAAATGCTTAAAAAACAACTTTCAGAAGGAATTTTAGAACAAAATCAAAATCAAAATCAAAATCAAAATCAAAATCAAAATCAAAATCAAAATCAAAATCAAAGTCTAAATCAAAATCAAAATCAAAATCAAAATCAAAATCAAAATCAAAAGAAAATACCAAGTATAATTGCATTCCAAAAAGATGGATTAACAATCAAACTTGATTTTAAAAAGGGAAATGTAATCAATAATACAATTATAACTGCAGTTTTTTCAAATTCGAATCAGCAATCTTTAACAAATTTTAAATTTCAAGTTGCAGTTCCAAAATTTGCTCAATTAAAACTTGGTCCTCCATCAGGAAATATAATTCCTCCAAATAATTCAGGAATTATGACCCAACCTTTAAGCGTTATAAATGGAATGTATGGAAAAAAAGCTTTAATTTTAAGAGTTAGAATTGAATATTTGATTAACAATACTCCTAAAGTAATTCAAACAGATTTTACAAATTTACCAAAAGAAGTTTAAACAAAAAAAAATAATTCATTTTCTCTTTTTTTTTTTAAAACATTTCAATTTCATTTTAATTCATTTTAATTCATTTTTCATTTCATTTTCTTCAAATCATTTTTTTTTCTTTCTAAAAAAAAGCAAAAGAACAAAATACAAATTAATTTCAATTTCAATTTCAATTTCAATTTCAATTTCAATTTTATTTTTTTTATTTTGACATTGAAAAACAATTTTTATTTTTATTCCACTTTTTTTTTTTATTCCATTTTTTTATTTTTATTTCACAAAAATGTTTCAAAAAAATATTAATTTTTTTCAAAAACAAAAAATTCCAAAATCAAATTTAAAAGATTTTCAATTAAATTCTTGGTTTTCTTTCTTTTCTTTAAATTCAAATTCAAATTCAAATTCAAATTCAAATTCAAATTCTTCCTTTTTCCCTTTAAAAATTTCAATTTCAAAAATTCAAAATATTCCTTTTTTTTTATTTAAAGATTTAAAAATGAAAAGGAAAATTTCAATTTTTTCCTTTTCATTTCTCTTTTTGATCAATCAAATAGATCTTTTTTTGGTTCAACTTGGAAAAAACAAATTTTAATTTCAAAAGAAAAAGAAAAAGAAAAAGAAAAAGAAAAAGAAAATTCAATTTCAATTTTGATTAAAGAATCAATTTTTGGATTCCTTTCTGAAAATGAAAATTTAGTTATAGTTTTAGAATTTGCTTTACAGAAAAATTTCAATAAAATTCAAAAAGAAATTTATGGAATTGGATGGTCAATTATCAAACCATTTAGTGAAGAAAATTTATCAATTTGGAATAAAATAATTAGTATTCCACTTTTTAATGGAACTCCAAGATCACTTTTAATTCTTCAAAATCCAACAAAATTAATTAAAGATTGTTATATTCATCTTTATTTACAAAAAACAGAAATGATCAAAGAAATTCTTCATTTAGTTCCAATCAATTTCTTCTTTTCTAAATCAGATAATATTCCTGGAATTAGTAAATCACTTGGGAATCATTTCAAATTGAATCCATTAATTAATTTGTCATTTAAAATTCAATTATTTTTCCAAAAAAATTTTGAATTGGAACTTTTGGATTGTTTGATCAATTCCATTTTTCTCAATTTTTATCAAGAATTTAATCAAGAAATTTCAAACAAAATCAAAAAATCAATTAAAATAGAACAAAGGAAATTATCAATAGAAGTTCATAACGGATTAAAAAGCATAAGGAAATTGGGAGAATTCTTTCTTGATTTGGAAAAAAAAGATGAAAAAATAATTTTAAATTTACCAGGTCCAATTCATGTTATTAATCAAATTCGAAAAAATCCTTTTTTTGTTTTAAAATTAGAGTTGATTTACTTGATTGATTTTGGTAATTTTTCTTCAATTCAAAAACATTTGGAAAAGAAATCTTGTGAACTTTTTTGTAATTTGATTAATCAAGAAAAAGTGGAATTTCCTTTTTTCATTTCAATTTCAAAAGGAATATTTTTTCCTTTTACAACAAAAGGAGTTTTAAGAAAAGAAGAAATGATAATTCCTATGTTAACAAATGAACAAATCAAAATGAGAATCCAAACTAATCTAATCAAAAAAGAGAAACAATTTCCAAAAACCATTTTCCCAATTAAACTTGAAAATTCAGAAGGAAATTTAAATAAAAATTTAGAAGAAAATTTAGAAGAAAATTTAGAAAGAATTCAAAAATACAGAGAAGAAATTAAAGAATTGGAAATTAGAAGAAAATTTGAAAATCATTTTTGGAAATGATTCAATTAACTCTTTTTGAATAAGTTTTGAAAAAAATATTAAAATCAACATTTAAATTTTCTAGAAAGAAAGAATTTATTTATTTATTTATCCAAATTCTATATTTGATTAGCTGAAAAAAGCAGTTCTAAAGATCCTAACAAAACAGAAAGATCTTTTTGTATTGCAACTTCGTTTTTAACTTTAAGAAGAAGTTGGTCGAAAAGATCATCAACTAAGGGAGATTCACCAATAACACGAGAATATAAATCAAGAATAGTATTTGTTGTATGGATTAGTATTTTGGAATATACTGGAGTTGAAATGTTTTTGATTAAAAAATTGAGGATTGGTTCAAGTGATCTATCATCTCGACCAGAAAGAGCGCGAGATAAGCCTTCTCTATAAACTAAATCCTCAATAATACTGATTATAATTTCTTTGTTTTTTGTTTCTAGTGCAGCATCAAGAGCTTGTCCGTATTTGAATTTTTTTAATAGTCGATCAAAACGAGATAATCTTTGTCTTGGTTTTTCAGGTTTATAATCAAAATTATCTGTTTTAAGAGTTGTATCTTTATTTTGTGGTTTTGCTATTGAAAGACCAGAACCATGGATGAAAAATTGATAATTTTGTTTTTTTTGAAGGTTTTTATTTTGAAGATCGACAGAATCACTTGATTTTCTATGTCTAATGGAAAGAAGACCGTTTGACATACCTACAACAAGATGACTATCATTTGGCTTTTTAAACGAATTTATATTTTCAATTTTGATTTAAATTTATATTTTCAATTTTGATTTAAATTTTCAAATATACATACAGATACTCCAAGTGATAAAATAGGTGCAACAAATTTCATTGTATGAAGTGTTTCAAAAGTACTTAAAGAATAAACTTTAACTAATTGGTCAATTCCAGCAGATAAAAGTCTTTCACCAGATTTTGCAAGGGAAAGAGAAGTAATAGCCTTTTGATGATTAGTAAAACTAGTAAGTTCTTTTCCACCTGCTAAAATATCCCAAATATGAACCTCATTCCCACTTGAAGAAACAATCATTGTTGTGGATTTAAAAAGTAAAACACTTTGAACAGGTTCTTTATGTTGAAGAGTCAAAATTGAAGATTTTTTATTTGAACTTTTATCAGAAACTCTGATATCCCATAATTTAACAGTATGGTCATAAGATCCTGTTGCAAATATTGCTGGGTTATCTGAGCTTTCATATCCAGATCGAACATAATCTTGATGTTCAATAAATTGTTGTGTAGATTGACCTGTTGGAATATCCCAAACACGAACTGTTTTATCATCGCTTCCTGAAATAACTTGGGTATTTGACATTAAAAATTTCGTAAAATGAACAGGACTATTAACGAGATATTTTTGAATTAATTTTGAATTGATTTTAATTTTGAATTTAATTTTGAATTGATTTTAATTTTGAATTGATTTTAATTTTGAATTGATTTTAATTTTGAATTTAATTTTGAATTGATTTTGAATTGATTTTAATTTAATTTTGAATTTAATTTAATTTTGAATTGATTTTAATTTAATTTTGAATTGATTTTAATTTTGAATTTAATTTTGAATTGATTTTGAATTGATTTTGAATTGATTTTGAATTTAATTTTGAATTGATTTTAATTTTGAATTGATTTTAATTTAATTTTGAATTTAATTTAATTTTGAATTGATTTTAATTTTGAATTGATTTTAATTTTGAATTGATTTTAATTTTGAATTGATTTTAATTTAATTTTGAATTAATTTTAATTTTGAATTGATTTTAATTTAATTTTGAATTGATTTTAATTTTGAATTGATTTTAATTTAATTTTGAATTGATTTTAATTTTGAATTGATTTTAATTTAATTTTGAATTGATTTTAATTTTGAATTGATTTTAATTTAATTTTGAATTGATTTTAATTTTGAATTTAATTTTGAATTTAATTTTGAATTTAATTTTGAATTAATTTATTAATTTTGAATTGATTTTAATTTTGAATTGATTTTAATTTTGAATTGATTTTAATTTAATTTTGAATTTAATTTTGAATTTAATTTATTAATTTTGAATTTAATTTTGAATTTAATTTATTAATTTTGAATTTAATTTATTAATTTTGAATTAATTTAATTTTGAATTTAATTTTGAATTACCCTTGATGTCCTGTTAATTTTCTTAATGGTTCACTATTTTTTTGTGATTCAAAAACTTTAATAACTGGATGTTCATCTCCAGCAACAATTAATTTTCCATCAGATCTAAAACTACCTCCATATGGTATTTTTTTAAATTTAGTAATTGATCTTATTAAAGAATTTGAACTTGAAGAAAAAATGCCAACATTTGTTGATGATGCCACTGCAAAATCATAAGGATTTACAGGAGAAAAATGAATATTGGTTACTGGTCCATTTAATTGAGAAACAACGGGAAACTAATAAATTTTATAAAAGATAAGTTTAATTTTAATTTTAATTTTAATTTTAATTTTAATTTTAATTTTAAATTTTAATTTTAATTTAAATTTTAATTTGGTTTTGTTTTACTTGAAATTTTTTCCAATATCTTTCTTCTTTTGTTGGTTGTTTTTTACGAGATCTTTTAGGCATAGTTGCTATTCTTTTAAATTCAACAGCCATTTTTATTATTCTTTTTAAAAAAGAAAAAAATGAAAAAAATGAAAAAAAAAATGATTTACTTAATTTGTAAAAAAAAATTTTTTTGAAAAGAAAAAAAAAAAGAAAAGTAAAAATTCCTTATTTTAAAGTTAAAATTTAAATTCATAATTTAAATTCATAATTTGTTGTTCAAGATCTTGAAAAATTGTTGACTGACTTGGAAATTGGATTTTTAATTCGGATTCTTTTCTTTCTTGAATAATATATTTTAAATATTCAGAATTAAATTGAAAAAAATCATGACAATCAAGAATATCTTGCAAAGTATTTGAATCAATATTAGTTTCAATTGTTCCTGTATAAATATAATGAATAATATGATAAATTGTTAAATAAGATTTCCCAGTTAAATCAAAATATTCTTGAATATCAGAATTAGAAAGTAAATTTCTATAATATGGACTTCTTGCAAATAAAATGAGCTTATGAACCTTTATAGATTGTAAATTATTAGTGTTAATAATAGTAAGTGATTGTTCATTTGATTGTTCATTTGATTGTTCATTTGATTGTTCATTTTTAATTTCAATTTTAATTTCAAAATCACAAAATTCTTTTGATTTGAAAAGTTTTTCCATATCGGAAATAAATTGTGATTCAGCCATCACTTGAGTTACTTTTTTCTCAATAAAGGGATAAGCATCTCTTCTTGTCATTGCTTCTTCAATTTTCGTAAGACAACCAGGATTTGTTGTTGCCAAATTTTCAAATGCATCAACATTTGAAAATAATTCTTCTTGATTTCCACGAATATAATTTAAAACTATATTAACAGAATTTTCTCTTTTGTATTTCTCGAACAGAATCAGCATTTCAATGCAATTATTTGGGGATAATCTTTCGCGAGTTAAATTATATTCTGCTTGATCAACAAGAAGATCCAAACCAAGTTCTATCGCCAATTCAAACAAGGAAATCAACTCTTTGTTTGCAAGTTTTGTAATGGTTGAGTTTTCTAATTTTCCTGAGTAAATATTATCAACCACAAGATGAATAATTTTCAAATCGATTGAACTCATTGTTTCAATAAATTTCTGCTGGTTTTCCGAGTTCCAGTTTCTGCATCGCGTTTGCATAATTAAGGAATGAAGATGGAAAGTATTTGTTGTGGTTGTTGTTTCGTTGTTTGTGATATTGAGTTGAATATCGGAAAATTTATCTGTTTGTAATAGATTTCTGAAATCTTCAAAAATGGGATTTTTTGGCGAGTCTAACTGGAAAAAATGTATTTCATTTGAGCAATCTGTATTATCATTGAGTCGATTTCCACCAAAGATAACCACCGAATTCTGATAAACATTTGCTGAGTATCCAATAAGACCTGGAGGTTGATTGAATGAATTTCGAATTATTTGTCTCTGTTGATCTTTTAAATTGATTGAGATTAAATTATCCGAAATTTGCTTTGTTTTGGGATTTGAACCTCCAAAAACCATCAAGTTATCATTAATAACAACAGGAGATGTGAATTCAAATTCGTCGAATGAATCTTGGTTATATTTTGCTTCTTGAAACCAATCAAATCCAAACGCATCCAAATCAAATTTTTCGCTTAAATTTTCAATTTGAATTGGATTGAAAACAAGATTTTGGTTTTCCAAATGGTTCATTTCAAGGAAATAGAGTTTGTTTTGAGAAAGAAAATATAACTTTTCATCATGAAAAATTCTTGGGTTTGTTAATAATGGATTTGGAATTGATTTGGAATTGATTTGCATTGAAGAAAACGATTGATTTTCGAAATTGTAAGAATAAAGTGTGAGATTGTTTAATGAATTTTGGCTTCCTCCAAATATAAATAATGTGTCTTTATAAAGAAATAGATAAGGGAATGAAACCTCAGGAATTGGGTCACCACCATTTGGAAGATTGCTCCATTCAAAACTTGTTAAATCGAGTGAAAAAAGTTGATTTGATAAACCAGCTTTTGTTTTTCCACCAAAAATGATTAACGAATTGTTTCTTAAAACAGAACCCATTCCAAATCTTGGAGAAGGGATATCGCCTTTTACTTCGTGAGATTCCCATTTTTGGGATTGAAAACCAAATGACAAAAGATCATTGAAATAATTGTCTTGATTTAATCCTCCAAATACCCATAACTTTTCCTTATAAATAACTGAGCAATGAGCACTTCTTCCTTGGATTTGATGTTGAGTTGGAAGAGTGAATTCTATTAAATCATTTAAGCATTCAAACTCATTGCAAGCGCCACCAAAAATAATAAGTTTGGTTTCTGTTTCTGATGAGAATTCTACTGCTGTGTGCTTATCTAATTTACGGAAAAAAAATAAATATATTTATTAAATATTTCTATTTATATATATATATATATATTTTTTTTACATCTTTGAAGTGTTGATTGAAAATTTCTAATTTCTCTAAAAGTTAATGCTAAAGGATCAAAAATATAAAAACCATTTGTGATTATAGATTCACTTGAACAACCACCAAAAACAACAATTTTATTGCCAATATTTGTAATACTATGTCCAATTACAGAAGGAGGTTTAGGTCCAAAAATTTGTAGTTGATTTGACCAAGTGTTTTTATTCAAATCATAGAAATAACACATTTGAAAATTCATATCAAAAATATATAGTTTGTTATTGAAAAAGAATGAAGATAGAGAATCCATTTTTGATGGTGGATTTGAGAGTTTTTTCCACTTGTTTTCGTTAAATGAATATGAATATAAATCAAATAAGAAATCTCCATCATTATCAAGTCCTCCATAAATAATCATTTGGTTATCTTCTGTAACATATGCCGAATGAAGCATCCTTGGTGATGGGATATCTCCAGTAGGATTAATTTGTTGCCAAGTTTTTGATTCTAAATTTTTAATTTTAATATTAATTTTTTAATTTAATTTGAATTGAATTGAATTTAATTTAATTTAATTTTTACCAAAATTAAAACATGCAATTTCATTTGTATAAATTTCATCAATAGAAGAACCACCAAAAATCCACATTTGATTAGAATAAATAACAGCTGAATGTCCATTTTTTCCTTCTGGTTTTGCTCCTTCTTGATTTATTAATTCCCATTGATATGTTTCTTAATTTCAAAAATTATTAATTTTATTATTAAATTATTAATAAAATTATTATTAAAATTATTATATTTATTATTATTAAAATTATTACTTAAATCTAAAGCATAAATATCATTATAAGTTTCTTCAAATAATTTCATTCCTGAATATAAATACATTTTTCCTTTATAAATAACACTTGAATGAGCAACTCTTTGTTTAGGTAAATTATTGATATCATTTTGATAAATTTGTTGAGATTTAAAACCACTACACCAACGTGGATATGGTGAATAACAATTAGAAAGAAATTCCATAAATGAAAAATGAAAAATGAAAAATGAAAAATGAAAAATGAAAAATGAAAAATGAAAAATGAAAAATGAAAAATGAAAAATGAAAAATGAAAAATGAAAAATGAAAAATGAAAAAAATTTTTGAGTTTTTTGGAATTGAATTGTTTTAATAAAAGAAAAAAGAAAAGGAAAAGTTGAAATTTTTTGCTTTCATTGTAGATTTTGAATTTGATTTTAATTTTGATTTCGATTTTAAATTTGGAATTGGAATTATTTTTTCCTCTTTCCAAGTTTATATCCAGTTCCAGCAAAAGCAACAAAATTGGATTTTTCAGCTTCTTCTTTCTTTCTTCTTTCTTCTTCTCTCTTTCTATCCTCTTCAGCTTTTTTGATTTTCTCTTCAAACTCTTTTTTCTCTTCTTCAGTCATTTTTTTGACACCTCTTCCAAATCTTTTAACAATTTTCTCTTCTTTTTGATCATTCTTTAAATTCTCATTTTCATTCTCCATTTCATTTGTATTTTCTTTTCCACCAATTTCAATTGATTTTGTTTTAATCATTTTTTGCTTTTTTGCTTTTTCTTTTTCTTTTTCTTTTTGTTTTTCTTCTTTTTCTTCCATTTTTTTCTTTTGCTCAATTTGCTTCTTGATTTCTTCTTCAGTCAATGGAATAACAGGCTTGTTGCTTATTCTGTAACCAGCACCAGCAAAGGGGACAAAAATCTTTGGCTCTTCTTTCTTCTGGTTGTCATCATCTTCGGAATCTAGTTCTGATTCTGAAGTCGATTCACTTTCCGAATCACTTTGAGTTTCATCTTTTTTATTTTGCTTCTCAATTTCCATTTCCTTTTGTTTTTTCTCAATTTCATCCAACTCATTAACAGCAGGAGCGAATTCAACATTACAATCCGCGCCAACAATATTAACTGCGAGACCTGGTTTGGTTTCCAGGACGTTGAGATAATAATCCTTTTTATTATAATGAATTTTAAAAGTATCTCCAGTTGTCAAACAATTAAATTTTCGAAGACTGTGTTCTAATACAACTTTTGGATTCGCAATTCTCCTTACAAAACTTGATGAATGTGGTTGAATTTTTAAAAATGTTCCTTTTGGTAGTTTAACTGAATTCAAAACTACTTGATTTCCCATACTTAATCCGATTGTGTCCATCATCCAATCGGGTATGTAACATTTTCCTTCATCTGCTATGAATTCTAATACTCCACAATGTGTTTTTTTACCTGTTGTCGGATTTGTTAGTGCGAATTCATAGGGTAATTCAATTCCTGCATCTGTTAATTCGAGTAAAATATGTGGTGAAAGAACAACTATTGATTTTTAATTTCAAAATGAATTATAAATTTAATTTCAAAATTAATTTCAAAATTAATTTCAAAATGAATTATAATTTTAATTTCAAAATGAATTATAAATTTAATTTCAAAATTAATTTCAATTTTAATTTCAAAATGAATTATAAATTTAATTTCAAAATGAATTATAAATTTAATTTCAAATTGAATTATAATTTTAATTTCAAATTGAATTATAATTTTAATTTCAAAATGAATTATAAATTTAATTTCAAAATTAATTATAAATTTAATTTCAAATTTAATTATAAATTTAATTTCAAAATTAATTATAATTTTAATTTCAAAATTAATTATAAATTTAATTTCAAAATAAATTATAAATTTAATTTCAAAATGAATTATAAATTTAATTTCAAAATGAATTATAAATTTAATTTCAAAATGAATTATAAATTTAATTTCAAAATTAATTATAAATTTAATTTCAAAATGAATTATAATTTTAATTTCAAAAATAAATTATAAATTTAATTTCAAATTGAATTATAAATTTAATTATAAATTTAATTTCAAAATGAATTATAAATTTAATTATAAATTTAATTTCAAAATTAATTATAAATTTAATTTCAAATTTAATTATAAATTTAATTTCAAAATTAATTATAAATTTAATTTCAAAATTAATTATAAATTTAATTTCAAAATGAATTATAAATTTAATTTCAAAATTAATTATAAATTTAATTTCAAAATTAATTATAAATTTAATTTCAAAATTAATTATAAATTTAATTTCAAAATGAATTATAAATTTAATTTCAAAATGAATTATAAAATTAATTATAAATTTAATTTCAAAATTAATTTCAAAATGAATTTCAAAATTAATTATAAATTTAATTTCAAAATTAATTTCAAAATGAATTATAAATTTAATTTCAAAATTAATTATAAATTGAATTATAAATTTAATTTCAAAATTAATTATAAATTTAATTTCAAAATTAATTATAAATTTAATTTCAAAATTAATTTCAAATTTAATTTCAAAATGAATTATAATTTTAATTTCAAATTGAATTATAATTTGAATTATAAATTTAATTATAAATTTAATTTCAAATTTAATTATAAATTTAATTTCAAATTTAATTATAAATTTAATTTCAAATTTAATTATAAATTTAATTTCAAATTTAATTATAAATTTAATTTCAAATTTAATTATAAATTTAATTTCAAAATTAATTATAAATTTAATTATAAATTTAATTTCAAATTGAATTATAATTTTAATTTCAAAATGAATTATAAATTTAATTTCAAAATTAATTATAATTTTAATATTAAATTTAATTTCAAATTGAATTATAATTTTAATTTCAAAATTAATTATAAATTTAATTTCAAAATTAATTATAAATTTAATTTCAAAATTAATTATAAATTTAATTTCAAATTGAATTATAATTTTAATTTCAAATTGAATTATAAATTTAATTTCAAAATTAATTATAAATTTAATTATAATTTTAATTTCAAATTTAATTATAATTTTAATATTAAATTTAAAAGGTTTTCTCTTCCAAACTTTTTCCTCCATTAACAAAATCTCTATTTGATTTTTTTAAAGTAGATGCAGGATAAGCTCTAATTATTTTCCCAAAACGACGCATCATTTTTAAAAATGAAAAATGAAAATGAAAAAAATGAAAAAAATGAAAAAAATTTTTTTGAATTATTTTAAGAACTTTAAAAAAAAAAGAATTGAAAAAGAAATTCTAAATGAAAAAAGTTTCAACTTCATCAACTTCAATAAAACTTCCAGCTAAATAATGTTGATTGTCAAATGAATCAGGATCAATTCCTTTAGGAAGTTGATAACTATAACCTAAATTTGAATATCCAGATGATATGTTATCAGATAAAGCCAAATCAGCACCTCCTCCAAAAATTGGACCATGATAAAAATAATTATATAAAAGAGCAGATGATTCTTTTCCTTTTTTAATTGGTAATTTTTCAGGTTTTCGATCTCCTTTATCATTTCTTATTGAAAAAATAAATGCTTTTGGATCTTCAATATAGAAGCTTTGTTCATGATTATCATCAGATAATTTTAGCATTAGTGGTAAACTGCTTTTAAATCCAACTGATGTATATCCTCCAAAAATAAAATTATCTTTTGTTTTGATAAGAACTAATGTTTTCCCTTTATTATCACAAATTTCATGCCAAATTTGACAATTATTTCCTTCTTTTTGTAATGAAAACCCTTTTTTCATTTTGAAAAAGAATTTATCATCATTTATCCATTTTCTTAATAACTTGAAATACTCTCTTTGTTGAAGTATTGTTGATTCAAGTTTAAATCTTGGTTTGAAAATGATTGAATTGTTCTTTCGAATAAATTCTCTCCTTTTTTTTGCATTTTTTCGATCATTTTGAAGTTTTTGGAATTGAATTAATTTTTGTGAAATTTGATTTGGAATTAAATCTTCTTTCAAAATATCTTTAAGTTCTTTTTTTGAGAAATCAATAAATCTGATTTTATAAATAAGATTTGAAATTTGATTTTGTAATTGTTCTTTTTCTTCTTTTTCAAGTTTTTGATTTTCTTTTTCTTGATTAATATTTGATTTATGTTTTCCCCATTTTATTATTAATTGGAAAAGTTCAAATTCTTTTTTTGAAATATTTTCATTTGATAATATTGAATTTAAATGATTTTCTTCAAGTTCAAGAAAAAAAGGAGTTTCAACAAATTCGTTAAATTTTCGAAAAATAAATTCATAAGAAAGATCCGTTAATTCAGTCAAGTTCATTGATTCAGATAATTTAAGAATATCAACAACATTTTCAATTTTAAAACGATATTTGAGAAAATCTGTTACAGATTCAATTAATTCATCAATTAAATATTTTGATGAAAACATTAAAATTTGAACAACATTTTCTAAACTAATTTCAATTTTTCCTGAATAAAGATAATTCAAAATTGAAGATAAAATTGAACTTGGAACATCTTTTAGAATTAATTTATTTTCTTGATATTCTTTCATTTTTGAATTTAAAAGAGATTTGAAATATTGACTTCTTGATGAAAGAATTGCTTTATGAGTTTTAAATGAAGTTTTATCTTGTTCACAAATTATTTCAAAATCAAAATAACTTTCTTCATTTTTCATTTTGATTTTGAAATAAATTTTTTAAATCATTTGAAAGTTTTTCTAAATTTGGACAAATTTCTGATGGGTCTAGATCTAAATCTAATTCCATTTTTATTTTGAAAAAATGAAAAATGAAAAAATGAAAAAAATGAAAAAATGAAAAAATGAAAAAATGAAAAAATGAAAAAATGAAAAAATGAAAAAAAATTTTTGATTTGAATTTTAATTTTGATTTTAATTTTAATTATTAAATTTGTTAATTAATAAATCAAATAAATTTGGATTTGTTTGATTTAATTGAAAATAATCAATTCCAATTTCAATTTCATTAATTATTTCTTGTGTAATTTGAATTTCATCTTTAATTTGATTTGAATAAATCCAATATTCAAATAATTGAAATGATTTATTACTTAATTCACTATAATCTGTAACTTTATTAGATTTATCTTCAGTAACAGATAAAAACATTCCTCGATATAATTCACTTCTCATTATTAATATTAATTTTGGAAATTTATATTGTTTTTCTTTTCTTTCAATAATAAAATCTTTTTCATTTTCATTTTCATTTTCATTTAAATAAATTCTTTTCATTGTTTCTTCAATTTTTTCATTTGAATTTATAATTTCTTTAATTTCATAATATAATTTTGGATTTATTTTAGAATTATTTGAATAAATCATTTCAAATATTTGATTTGATTCTTTAATTGATTTTTTTGAAATAATTTCTTGAAGTTTTTCAATTTGATTTTGATTTTGATTTAATCTATATTTTAATATTAATTTATGAGCTTCAATTATTTCTCCATTTTCTGTTTTAAATGAAATATTGCAAAATTCTTTTCTTCTAAATAATTTTATCAAATCTTCTTCAAGATTGGAAAAAGAAAGAGGAGAATAATAAAGAAATGAATTTTCATATCCACAAGAAATATGATAATTAAAATATTTTCATTAAATCTTAATTTAGGAAGTTTGATTTGAATTGGAATCGATTGTTCATTTGTATTTCCAGTTCCTAATTGACCATATCTATTGTTTCCAAATCCAATTAATTTTTTTTTTGAAGTTAAAATCAAAGTATGAGCATTTCCAACAGAAAAATCAAGAATATTATCATTTTTAAATAAAGATGATTTGATTTCAGTAAATTCATAAGCATTTTGATTTTTGCCAAGTCCATTATATAGATGACATCCACATGAATAAAGTTTTCTTTTTGGATTTTGATTTTGATTTTTTTCAATTTCAATCAACATTATTGAAAAGGTATATCCACATTGAATATCAATTATTTTACCTTTTGAAATATTTTGGATTTTGGTTAATTTTTGGATTTGCCAATCTTTTTTTCTTGATTCTCCTAATCCAACTTGGCCAAATGAATTATATCCGCATCCAAATAATTCTTGATTTGAATTTAAAAGAAAAACATGTGAAGAATTTCCTGAAAATATTTTAGAAACATTTTTCATCATTAAGATTGGTTTTTCTGTTTTTTGAAGTGTTTCAGAATCAAAATTAACTTGACAATAATCATTTGAACCAATTCCATAAACATTTTGATTTGAAGTTAATAAGTAAATTGAATTCCATCCAGAAAAAACATCTTCAATTATTCTATCATTTGTATCTTCAATTAATGATGAAATATTGAAAAATTGATTTGGATTTTTTGGATTAATATATTTTCCTTTGGCAAATACATTTCCTTCTTTTGTTAAAATAGCTTCATTTTCAGTACCAACAGTTACTTTTTGAATATTTTCTTTAATTTGGATTTCTTCAGGATTTTGATTTGAATCTTTTTGTTTTAAATATTCTATTGCTTTTTCATTTTTAAAAAGGAAAATTGTTGAAAAAAAGCCTGTTGAAATTTGTTTAATTTGTTTTTCATTTTCTTTTTCATTTTCAAATTTAAATTGAATTGGTTTTGTTATTTTATTTGGTTTATTTTTGATAAGTTTTGGATTTTGATTTAAACCAAAAAATATAATTTCATTCATTTTTGAAAAGAAAAATGAAAAAAATGAAAAAAATAATTTTTGAATTTTAATTTTTAATTTTTAAAAAATTAAACATTTTTCTTTTGGGTTTTGATTATTAAATTTGTTAATTAATAAATCAAATAAATTTAGATTTGTTTGATTTAATTGAAAATAATCAATTCCAATTTTAATTTCATCAATTATTTCTTTTGTAATTTGAATTTCTTCTTTAATTTGATTTGAATAAATCCAATATTCTAATATTTGAAATGATTTATTACTTAATTCACTATAATCTGTAACTTTATTTGAAGTATCATTTGTTACAGATAAAAACATTCCTCGATATAATTCACTTCTCATTATTAATATTAATTTAGGAAATTTATATTGTTTTTCTTTTCTTTCAATTATAAAATCTTTTTCATTTTCATTTTCATTTTCATTTAAATAAATTCTTTTCATTGTTTCTTCAATTTTTTCATTTGAATTTATAATTTCTTTGATTTCAGAATATAATTTTGGATTTATTATTCTGTTTGAATAAATCATTTCAAATATTTGATTTGATTCTTTAATTGATTTATTTGAAATAATTTCTTGAAGTTTTTCAAATTGATTTTGATTTTGATCTTTTAATCTATATTTCAATATTAATTTATGAGCTTCAATTATTTCTCCATTTTTGGTTTTAAATGAAATATTGCAAAATTCTTTTCTTCCAAATAATTTTATCAAATCTTCTTCAAGATTGGAAAAAGAAGGAGAATAATAAAGAAATGAATTGAAAGCACCACAAGAAATATGATAATTGGAAATATTTTCATTAAATCTTAATTTAGGAAGTTTAATTTGAATTGGATTTGATTGATTTTTTTTATTACCAAGTCCTAATTCACCATAACTATTATCTCCAAATCCAATTAATTTATTTTTTGAAGTTAAAATCAAAGTATGAGCATTTCCACAAGAAATATCAAGAACATTATCATTTTTTTCAAATAAAGATGATTTGATTTCAGTAAATTTAGAGGTATTTTCATTTTTGCCAAGTCCATTATAATGGTAATATCCACATGAATAAACTTTTCTTTTTGGATTTTCATTTTCATTTTCAATCAACATTATTGAAAAAGAAAATCCACATTTAATATCAATTATGTTACCTTTTGGGATATTTTTTATTTGGATTACTTTATCGATATATGTTTGAAATTCACCTAATCCAAGTTGGCCATAATAATTATCTCCATATCCAAATAATTCTTGATTTGAATTTAAAAGAAAAATAGAATTTGAAGAATTTCCTGAAAATATTTTAGAAACATTTTCCATCATTAAGATTGGTTTTTCAAGTTCTAATTGTATTTGTTTATTTATATCCATTTCTGTATCTGTATCTGTTTGAGTTTTTGTATCTGTATCTTTATCTTTATCTTTATCTTTATCTTTATCTTTATCTTTATCTTTATCTTTATCTTTATCTTTATCTTTATCTTTATCTTTATCTGTAAATGTATCTGTTTGAGTATCTGTTTGAGTATCTGTTTCTGTATCTGTTTGTTTTAATTTATTTTTTGAATATTTTTCTAAATTTGCTCTCTTAATTATTTCCTTTGATTTTATTTTGCTTATTTCTTTATTATCTGTTTCTGTAAATGTATCTGTATCTGTATCTGTATATGTATATGTATATGTATCTGTTTCTGTTTCTGTTTCTGTGTCTACTTGAGCAATTCCGTAAACATTTTGATTTGAAGTTAATAAATAAATTGAATTTAATCCACAACCAATATCTTCAATTATTCTATCATTTGTATCTTCAATTAATGATAAAATATTGAAAAATTGTTTTGGATTCCTTGAATTGATTCCATATCCTTTTGCAAATACATTTCCTTCTATTGTTAAAATAGCAATAATTTTATTACCAATAATTACTTTTTGAATATTTTCAATTTGGATTTTTTGAATTTTTCGAAATAGATAAGTTTCAGTTAAACATTCAAGTGCTTTTCCATTTTCAAAAAGGAAAATTGTTCCAGAATAACTTGATGAAATTTCTTTAATTTGTTTTTCAATTTGTTTTTCATTTTCCTTTTCAATTTGATTTTGATTTTGATTTTGATTTTCAATTTCAAAATTAATTTTAATTGGTTTTTTTATATAATCTGGTTCATTTTTTAAGAATTTTGGTAAAAAATTCCATCCAAAAAATAAAATTTCATTTGTTTTATTGATATTTTTATTATTATTTTTGATTTTTTTTAAAGTAATAAAATTCATTAAATGAAAAAAAAAATGAATTTAATTTTTTCATTTTTTTTTCTTTTAAAAAGTTTTTTTTTATAGTTTAAGAAAAAAAAATTAATGTCTTATTTTATTCAAAACATTTTAAAATTAACAAAAAAGAAATTTAATTTCTCTTTTTTAAAAAATCATTTTTCAAAAAATTTAAAAGATGAAAATTATTTTTTAAACCAAAAAAACACAGAAGAAATACAAACTAATTGGAAAAAAAGACCCAAAATTGAAAATGTTTATTTTAAAATTAAAATTTTTAAATTTAATTCAAATTCAAATTAAAATTTTTATTTAAAAATTTAATAGGAAAAAGAAAGAAGAATTTGGTTTTTTAACTTTTCAAAAATTTTCCTTTTAAAAAATACAAAAAATTTAAATCAAAAAAATTCTTCTCTTTTAAAAAATTTCATTTCAAATGAAAGAGAATTTGAATCTTTACTTAATTCAGGAGAAATTTATCCTTTTGAATTTATTTTAGAAACTATTTATCTTTTATTTAAATTAAAACATTTAGATTTTTCAGGTTTAAATTTTAAAATTTAAAATTTATTATTTATTATTTATTATTTATTTTTGAATTGATTTTTAGAAATTAATTTAAATCAATATCAATATTTTTTTGTTTCTCTTCCAATTTTTAAAATGATATCAAAATCAATTTATAATCGGGAAATTATTTTAAAAAGTGGAACAATTCAAATTATTCCTGAATTATTTGAAATTGCAAATCAAATCATCAAACCAAAAAGATTTGAAAATGTAATTGAATTGAAAAGAGAAATATTGGTTTGTAAATTTAATTAACTTTTTTCTTTTTCTTTTTGTTTAATTTTTATAGGATTTAATTAAAAAAATTCATTCTATCCAATTTTCGGAATTTTTCTTATCCAATATTTGCTCAATACTTCTATTATTTTTAGATACAAATAATATATCAAATAATCAATTTAAATGGATTGAAAGTGAAAAATTAATTCCATTATTAATAAGTAAATTTCAAAAACAAAATTGAAAAAAAAAAGGAAAACAAAATTAACAAAATATTTTTTTCCGAAAACGTTTCTAGGTTTATTTCAACAAAGTTTTCAACTTTCAAATTATTTTTTATGCACTTTAATTCATTATAAAAATGAAATGAAAATTTTGAGAATATTTCAATTTTTAATTCAACAAAAAATTATTAAAGATGAGTTAATTTTGGAGATTTCAAATTTATTATTCAAAACATTTAATCCTCCCAATTTTGCAAAACCAATTTTTGGAGATGTTGATACATTTCACAAGCTTTATAAAATCAGGTTGAATCCTGTTCAAGAAGAGGAAAATATAAGTGAATATTTAAATGAGGATCATGAAAAAAATGAAACAAACCAAGAAATATCCTCAAATGATATTCTTTTTCAAATTAAAGAAAATGTGCATTTGACTCGAATATTTGTTATTGAAATTATTGATGATTTAATTGTTGGATATCCACATTTGATTCTGCAAATTGGACAAAAAAAATTGATTGCAAATTTAGTTGATTATATTTTATCAATTGTCTTGACTTTTTCATCTAAAAACATTTTTACAAGCATTAGAAACATTTCTAATAATAATAATGAAAATAATAATAATAATAATGAAAATAATAATAATAATGAAAATAATCAAATTTCTCTCGTTGAAAAACTCCCAGAAAAACTCAAATTGCAAATTGATAAATCTTTTTCTTCATTTCAATATTACAACTCAAAATATAATCTTGTTCAACTTGATTTGCAGAGTCTTTCTTTTGATCATATCTTTTCAAATGAAATATTTTCTACAATTTTCCAAACTCTCTCAAAATTATATGAATCAAGTTATAAAGTTGAAACCCAATCACAATTAAAAGAACAAAATACTCAAGAAAATCACACACAAATTGTATTATCCAAAAATATTTTTAGGATTTTTATTGGAATTTTCAAATCCAAATTTCATAAATCCCCAATGAACAAATTGATACGTGATTATATCTTAAATATAAATCCAGAAATTCAATTTTATATTCTTTTAGAAACTCAAAAATTATTCAAAAAGAAAATTGTTCCTTTTCTACAAATGACAGATTTTTGGAAAATATTTTTCACAAAATATTTTTATTGCCGATTGAATCCAGTTAATTTTAATTTTTCATTTCACATAAAAATATTAATTTCCATTTTAAATATTTACTTTATTATATTGGAATTAGGATTGGAACCAAAATTTACAACCAGAGCTTTTTATTGAATTGAAAAATTATCTTTTTTATTGTGTTTGGACAATCGCAACATCGTCAGATAGAAATTATTTTGAAGAGACTCTTAATTTTCTGTTTGAATTTGTAATCCATCATCAAACAGATGTTGAAATAATTTTGGATGTTTTTTCGACAATATATCAAATTCTTGATTTTAATACAAAACATGATCGTTTCTCATTAATCAATATTTTAAATTCTTCTGGGATAACAACAACTTCACAAATAGCGTTTAATTTGCATTATTTGCATTTTTTATCTCGGACATGTATTGAAGACAATGAAAATCGTAATATCGATAAAGAACAATTTACCAAGATCAGATATTTAGTGTTTGGAATATTCAACCATTTAGTTTCAGTTTATTTCTCGATGATCAACAAAAAAATTGCAATCAAATACCAGATGAATTCGGATATTATCACAATGAAAACATTGCTGAGTTTGATTTACGAACCAGAAACAAAGCAATTTATATTGAATGTTTTGGAGCAATTGCTTATATCGAATCATTCACGAACAGATTTTGCCAGTCATAACTTACTAGTTCGTTCGATTATCAAATGCGTTATTGATATTGCAACACAATCAAAAACAGAACAAATTCAAATATTTGAAGTTCAACCTGAAAGATTGATCGATGATATTTTGCAAATGTTTGCCAAAATTATGAAGCAATACCCGAAATTTATCGGGATATTTGATGTGGAATATTTCCTCAAAGAAATCCAAATCATTCTCAACAATGCGCGGCTTTTCAAGCATTTGGTTTTCACTTTGTTTGATATTTTCACAATTTTGTTCCGAAATCAATGCAAAATGGTGAAGTTATTCAAGGAAATTATCAACTTTGATAATTTAGCAGAATGCATTAATCAAATCAAGGATGAGGATAATCAATCTCATCTTTTTGAATCGATGATGGATATGCTTGTTTCTCAGGGCAAATTTTCAGTGAAAAATAATTTTATGATCCAAAACACAGATATTATCATCACACTTTTCAAGATTTTTTTGGATCCAAGCAACGAGATTGCATCAAGAATTCTTGATATTTTCTCGGCAATTTGCGACAAATCAAAGCATGTTTGTTCGTGTTGTTCGAACAGTGGACTTGTTTTCTATCTAATTTCCTCGGTTCCAAATTTCGAGCGCAATAGCGAGGATCTGGAGAAGATGAAGAAATTGATTACTATTATTGGGAAGCATCGAATACAAGCCAAAGAGTTAAAATTGATGCTTCGGATCATGATTAAATATGAAGGAGAATTTTCGAAGAATTGTGTGGATATTCTCCAAGAATTATCAAGAAATTTGCCTAACGGACCAAATTCGTTTTTTGATTTCAACGGATATTCCTCGCGATTGAAATTACCGTTTATTGAGCAATGGCCATCAGTTCATGGATATTCGTTTTGCACTTGGTTCAGATTTGAAAAATTCTCGAATAAACAACCAACAATGTTTTCATTTCGGAACGAAAACAAAGAAGGATTTGAATTGTTTTTCCGGTTTAGTCAAAGAAAACGCAAAAATTTGAAGATTACAAACGATGAAAAAAATGCGGAAAAAGAAAAATCCTTTCAAATCATTGATGACTACATCAACAATATTAGTGATTCCGAAAATGAATTTGGGAATTGGAATGGGAATCCATGCGATATTGATCTTTATTATAGAGTAGTTTTGTCACAAAAAAAAGAACAATTTTCAATTAGTTTTTCGCCATTGAGCCAAGGATGGCATTTTTTGGTTGTGACACATCAATACAACCGCAAAAAAAATGGGGAGCTGAAAATATTTGTGGATGGAGGAGAAATTATTTACAAATCAACAATTCAGTATCCCAAAATAGGCCAACTCAAGCTCAATTATATTGGAAGAAGCGGGTCTAAAAGACCCACCAGTTATTTATGCGGACAAATGGGATCTGTTCATTTTTTCAATGACATTCTCGCAAAGGAACAAATACATGCAATGTTCTCTTTGGGAGCAAATTATGTTCCGCTTGTTGAAAAAATTGAGATGTTCCGAACAAGAACAGAAAATCACAGCGAAAAGCAATTGGAAGAAATGAGGCAAAACAGGGAATTACTTTCTCACGCCAATTTTGCAAGCAAGGTGTTTCTTAGTTATAATGCAAAGGCTTCTGACGAGCATTTTTGCTTCAATCAATTATCCCAAAATGCGCCAACTACAATGAGTGCAAGAATTGTTGATATTGTGAAAAGTGTTTCAGGAACAATTCACGAGGTTATTTATTGCATTGGCGGAATGAATGAGTTTTATTTGATGATCGATCGAATTTTCCGAAATGATTCCAATGCTTCACCGCAAATTATTGAGCAAATATTTGAAATCATCTCTAACGTGCTAATACACTCCCATTTGAATCAAGAGGAAGTTGCGAATTCTCGCGGATTTCTCATTCTCAGCCTTCTTTTGCAAAGGATTCCTGTTGAAAACATCACTTTGAAAATGATGAAAATGTGCAAAAACATCGTCAAATCAACATATAATGCAAAATTCCTGAAGCATTTAATTCATGATTTTTTACTCAATTACGACAACTGGATATACTGCAGTTATCCAATTCAACGCAAATTAGCGATGATTATTAAATTCATTATCAAATATGCAACCCAAAATCACACGCGACAAGCATTTCGATTTGCAATTATTGAAATTGAGGATTTGATTTCGATAATTCGCTCTTATTTATGGACTCAGCAAGAGACATGCTATCGCCGTGCAGAAAAACAAGAAATAATGGATGAAAAAACAAAGCAAATTCTCGGAAGCAAACCAAGAAATGAGCAAATTGTTGAATTGCAGAAAATATATTTCCAAATCATTGAGTTGGTGATGAATTTCCAGTTTTCTCAAGCACAGTTTAATGTTTTGATCCGGAATTGTGTTCAACTGCAAGACCCGCAAATGGTGATCTCATTGTTAGAAATTGTTTTCGCATTGATCTCGAAAAACCTGAGCCATTATCTCGAATTTCTGAAGAATATGAACTATTTTGATCCGTTTCTGGTGCTTATGGGGAATGAGAATGAGCATATTCGCGACTTATCGCTTAAAATTGCATGTGATATTCATATTGGGATGATTAAAAAAAGAGAAACGCAGAGAAAAACTATTTTTGAGGAGGAAATTGGGGTTGAGTTAATTAACAAGAAAATTGCTCAGTTTCCAATATCAATTTCAATTATATCCACATTATTCCATTTTTTGACATATGTCAACGGGGCATACAACATTGCCCAGGATCAATCCAAAGAAATTGTGATTAAAAACCCCAAAATACTCAAGTGTATACTTGAATGGACACACAAAGAAAACGGAGAATTAGGGGTCCAGATTGTACAGAATATTTTATATTTAGTGCGCAATAAAAAAATCAACAGGAAAATGATATCGAACCAAAACAACTGGCCAAATTGGATGTGGAGCGCAATGGCCGTTGAAGAAATTGGGAATGAATCCAAAATACGGAAAAATTCGGTTGTTTTTGAAATTATATCATCTGTTCTTCTGTATTGCTTTATGAACGAGGAGCATTCTTGCAACAATTCTTTTAGTAAAATAATTTCGAGTCTTCGCCAACGAAGAGGCTTTATTGAGATGAATATGATTGAAAGATTATTTCGCGCAATATTGGAGGAGCTTTCTCGAAAGCTCGAGAAAATGAACCAGAAGTATTTCAATAAGGAAAAAAAGAAGGTTTTATTTCAGAAGAAAACCAGTTTGCAATATTTGCTTGCCAAATCATATCCGACATTTTTGAAGAATATTGGGGAATTTATTGTTTGTGTTTGCAACTCGTCTCTTTATAAATCGTTTGTGATGAACGAGGTTTTCACAACCAATGATTTGTATTCTAAATCGGAAAGTCAGGATGAAAAGGGAGAATCGTTGAGTTTGATTCAGGATATTATCGACTTCACCGATAATTTTGGATTCAATTTGCGGAAATTTAACTTTGGGGATTCTGTTGTTTCTGAGCAAGTCTCATCGTTTCTCTTTAATTTGTTGTTGATTTATATAAGTGAATGGGGATACCAAAACTTGGATTTGAAGGTTCTGGGATTTTTGCGTGGTTTTTGTGAGCAAAATAACGAGAATATCTTCGTTCTTCTTTCGCACGCAATCAAATGCTTTAGTTCCTTTTCCAGTAACGAAAGGGAATCGACAGAGGCAAAGGTTTTGAACCAATTTGTGCAAACTTCACTTCGCGAATTTTATCCGAAAATCTCGTCCAAGTTGGTGGATCAAGAAAACATGCCAATTCTCAGAAATAACGGTGGATTATCCGAAAATATTAATAATTTGGCAATAGATATTTCGAAGATGCTTGAAAACCCCAAATGGCAATATGCAATCGACAATATATTGAATCCAATGTCAGACCAATTCATGGATAAAATGTTTGAATGGAAACTGAAGTTGATCACGCAACTTATTGAAAAGGAAAATATTTTGGAGCAAAATGAAATGCAGAGCTATGAAGAAAATGCACATGGAATTTCGAAATTGGAAGCGTTGATGAAAAACTTTGAATTTGAAATGACTCAATCCGAAAGGAATATTTTGCTGAATCGTGAGAAAATATACCAACAAAGCAAAATGATAGCAAAAAGGAAATGGGACCAAATTATGCAGAATTCAATGGAAGAAAGAGAGAAGGAAAAGCATGAGGAAATGCATTGGAAACTTGATCAAACAGAGGATTCATCACGAAGACGAAGGAAATTGAAGATGAATAAGAACTTTTTTCCTCACACAAAGGCAACAATATTATCAAGAAAGCTGTGGCAAACACAAGAAGTGGAAGAAGAAGTTTTTCCGCAAGTTCTTGCTTTTGATGATTATTTCTCAATTGAGAAAAGCAAGAAATTGGAGAAGGAGTATGAGACTAATTTCAGTGAAAATGACGATAAAATTGGAGAAGAAGATGATGAGGAAATTGAAACTCGAAATATGAATCAATTATCCTATAATTTACTTGATGAGCAGGATATCAATATTCAAAGTGATCAAAAGGTGTTATTTTCAACCAAATGTGATTTGATTAAACCTTTGAAAGTTATCTCAGGAATTATTGAAATTACACGAAAAAATTTGACTTTTTATGAAATTATTGAGTTTGAAGATACAATTTTGAATGAGGAAAGCAATAACAGCAATAACAACAACAATAACAACAATAATAACAATAATAACAATATAAATATTGAAGAAAATGTCATGAATCAACATGAAATTATTGTGGATGGATTTGATGAGAATTTTGATGAGAATTTTGATGATAGTTTTGATCCAAATTTTGTTTCTTTTGTGAATTGCAGAAAATCTCTTGTTTGGAAATTGGATAGTTTGAAATTAATTTACAAACGCAGATATATTCTTCAACACACTGCACTTGAATTTTTTCTTTTGGATGGAACAAACTTCCTTTTAAATTTTGAATCCAAAATACGAGAGCAAGTTTTCAATGCGATATTTCGATTGAAACCAATTAATTTGAATTTAAATTTTGATACAACAAATCCCCGAAAATTAGTCAAAGAATTACAAATTACAGAGAAATGGCAAAGACATCAATTAACAAATTTTGAGTATTTGATGGAATTGAATACTTTAGCTGGAAGAACATATAATGACATTTCTCAATATCCGATATTTCCATGGATTCTTTCAAATTACATTACAAAAACAATTGATTTAAATGATCCACA
This sequence comes from Anaeramoeba ignava, assembly GCA_028826165.1. Lineage (NCBI taxonomy): Eukaryota > Anaeramoebidae > Anaeramoeba > Anaeramoeba ignava. The sequence continues at coordinate 137,275 of JAPDFW010000100.1, forward strand.
AAATTATCGAGATTTATCGAAGCCCATGGGAGCATTAGATGAAGAAAGGCTTGAGAAATTTAAGATGCGGTTTCGTCAATGTGAAGAATCAGAGACGATACCATTTTTTTATGGGACTCATTATTCTAGTTCCGGTATAAATATAAATATAAATATTTTAAAATTTATTAAGTATTTTAATATTTTATTTTTCATAAAAAAAGCAATTGTCCTGTTTTATTTAATCCGTTTGGAGCCTTTTACTACTTTGTCAATTAACCTTCAAGGAGGTACTTTTGATCAAGCTGATAGGCTCTTTGATTCAATCCCAAAAACTTGGGAACGCTCACTAAAAAGTCCATCAGATGTAAAAGAATTGATTCCAGAATTTTTCTATTTACCAGAATTTCTTGTCAATAAAGATCACCATGATTTTGGATACAAGCAAATGGAACATGAAAAAATTGACGATTGCGAATTACCAAATTGGGCAAATTCACCAGAACAATTTATTAGAATTCATAACGAAGCATTGGAAAGTGAAATTGTTTCTCAAAATATTCATAATTGGATCGACTTGATTTTTGGATATAAACAACAGGGAGAAGAAGCGGTTAAAAATTACAACACGTTTTATTATCTCACGTATGAAAACTTGATTAGTTTTGAAAAAGTGGAAACATCGCAAGATAAAAAAGCAATTGAGATCCAAATTGAGCATTTTGGACAAACACCTGTTCAATTACTCAAAAAACCGCATCCCAAACGATTTCCGCGCGAAAAGATCATCAAAACGATGACAAGAACATCGATTTATTGGCGGATGAAGGAATTAAATCAAGTCAAAACATTCACAATCAAAATTTGCGATTCACCAATTATTTTCATTCAAGTCAAAAGGGAATCCGGTCTTGTTTCATTTCTCGGGATTCCTGACAAGGTTGTCGTCATAAATTTGGAGCGCAAACTGGCGACATACACATTTGCAATCGTGAATCAAAAGCAAATGGGGAATGAAAAGGAGGCAGAAGAGGATAAAACAAACACTCCCAATTCTTGCTTCAAATTCCAAAACGAAACACAAATCCGGGAGTCGAATTTGGCTGGGATCTCGTTTTTATTAGATTTGCAGAATTTAAGCAACTGTTTTTATTCGCCAGAAATGAGCGAAATTTTGTTTAGTTGTGGATATTGGGACAACAGCTTCAAAATCACGAATTTGCAGACTCGTGAATGTTTGCAATCAATGATTTGGCACAGGGACATTGTCACCTGTTTGAAATTCGATGGCAACTTTTTAGTAACAGGCTCAAAAGACACAACGCTTGTTGTTTGGGATTGCAATTTTGTATCCGGAACAAAACCGTTTTTGGATTTTCCCAGAAATATTTTATGTGAGCATCAAGACGAAGTTATGTGTCTTGATATAAGCCAAGATTTGGACATGATTGTTTCAGGTTCCTGCGATGGAACATGCATCATTCACACTCTGAGAAAACCCAAATTTGTTCGATATTTGCATAAATTCTCATCAAGTGTCACGATGATCCAAATTGCTCTCAATGGGAATATTGTTGTTTACTGCCAACAAGACAACAAGGTTTCTGTTTTTACTATTAACGGCAAGTTTCTTTCACACAAAGTTTTGGATGAGAAGATTCAATGCTGGTGTTTGACTTCCAATTCTCAGTTTTTGATTTTTGGAACAAATGAAGGAAGAGTTCATTTTTTGTTTCTTGATTCGCTTTCTGTTTTTACTTCTTTTTCTGTTGGTGAACCAATTAAATCTGTTACTTTGACAAAAGATGAACAATTTTTGTTAATTGGTTCTGAAGAAGGGAATATTCATTTTGTTTTATTTTCATTTAGATGATTTCTTCACAATTTTTTGAAGATTTGATCTAATTTTTTTTTTTTAAGATTTGGAATAAAATCGAACGAAAATTTTGAATATTTTTATTTTAAATATTTATTTTAAATATTTATTTTAAATTTTTATTTTAAAATATTTATTTTAAATTTTTATTTTAAATTTTTATTTTAAAGATCTAAAATGTATTTTAAAGATTCTTCTAATATTTCTTCTTGTGTAAGTTTTGCATCAATAAAATGTACTTGATAATTTCGACATGTTGAATATTTTGGAGCTTCAATTTTAACAACTTCATTAAAATATCTTTCTTTCCAATCTTCTGAAGGTTCTTCATTTTCCAAATGATAATAATGTGGTTCATCAAATCTAGCCATTCTTCTTTGAAACATTTCATCTGTATCAACTTGAAGATAAATCATTTTATCAAATAATTTAACAATTTCTTCATCTTCGAATAACATATATCCTTCTACTATCACAAAATTATCATTATCAAATTCTTTTTCATTTTCATTTTCAAATTCTTTTTCAATTTCTTTTTTTTCAATTTGATTTTGATTTTGATTTTGATTTTGATTTTGATTTTGATTTTGATTTTGATTTTGATTTTGATTTTGATTTTGATTTTCATTTTCATTTTGATTTTCATTTTCATTTTGAATTTGATTTTGATTTTGATTTTGATTTTTTGATTTTGATTTTGAATTTGATTTTGATTTTGATTTTGATTTTGATTTTGATTTTGAATTTGATTTTGATTTTGATTTTGATTTTGATTTTGATTTTCAATTTGAATTTGATTTTGAATTTGATTTTGATTTTGATTTTGATTTTGATTTTGATTTTGATTTTGATTTTGATTTTGATTTTGATTTTGATTTTGATTTTGATTTTGATTTTGATTTTGATTTTGAATTTGATTTTGATTTTGATTTTGATTTTGAATTTGATTTTGATTTTGATTTTGATTTTGATTTTGATTTTGATTTTCAATTTGATTTTGATTTTGATTTTCAATTTGATTTTGATTTTGATTTTGATTTTGATTTGATTTTCATTTTCAATTTGATTTTGATTTTGAATTTGATTTTGATTTTGATTTTGATTTTCAATTTGATTTTGATTTTGATTTTGATTTTGATTTTGATTTTGATTTTGATTTTGATTTTGATTTTGATTTTGATTTTGATTTTGATTTTGATTTTGATTTTGATTTTGATTTTGATTTTGATTTTGAATTTTTGATTTTGATTTTGATTTTGATTTTGATTTTGATTTTGATTTTGATTTTGATTTTGATTTTGATTTTGATTTTGATTTTGATTTTGATTTTGATTTTGATTTTGATTTTCGAATTTGATTTTGATTTTGATTTTGATTTTCAATTTGATTTTGATTTTGATTTTGATTTTGAATTTGATTTTGATTTTGAATTTGATTTTGATTTTGATTTTCAATTTCAATTTGAATTTGATTTTGAATTTGATTTGATTTTGATTTTGATTTTCATTTTCATTTTGATTTGATTTATAATATTTCACACGAAGAATTGCATTTTTTAAGGCTTCCCAATCAATTATTTCTGGTGATTCCCAATTCTTCCATAATCTTGTTGGAGATTTAAAAATAGGAATTGTTTTATTTCTTAAAATAAATTCATCTTGTTCAATAATTTTATTTTTAAGTTTTAATTTTTTTCTTAATTTATAAGCTAATGTTGATTTTCCTGCACAAGTTGGACCTCCAATAGCAATAATAACTCTATTTTTTGTAAACATATTTTTTTAATTAAAAAAAAAAAGAAAAAAAATAAATTAAATATATTTCTCCTTTTTTTATTTTAATTTTTTTTTCTCCTTTTTTTTTTATTTTTTTTTTTATTTTGATCTTTTAAAAAAAAAATTTTTTTTTTTATTTTTATTTTTTTAATTAAATTTTTTTTATTTTATTTTCATTTTTTTCATTTTTTTTTTCTATTTTTTTTATCAAGTAATTAAATTAAATTAAATTAAAAATTTTTTTTTTGCTTTTTTTTTATATTTATTTATAACTCACACTTATTCTTACTTTTTCTTTTTTATTTTCTTTTTTATTTTCTTTTTTTTTTTCTTTTTTTTTTCCTTTTTTTTTCTTTTTCTTTATATTTTAGTGGCACAAGAGTGGAGTTCAAGTCTTTTTGGATGTTTTGGAGATTTTAATATTTGTAAATAAAAAATAAAAAATGCATAAAATATAAAAAAAAAATATAAAAAAAAAATAATTTTTTTTACCACAACAAAAAAAAAACAAAACAAGACATTTATATAAAAATAAAAAATAAAAATAAAAAAAAATAAAACAAAACAAGAATAAGACATTTACAAATAAAAATAAATAAATAAAAATAATCCAAAAAACATTTAAATAATTTTGACTCATTTTTTTTAAACGTTATTTTTTTTTATTTATTTTTATTTATTAATTTATTTATTAATTTTTTTATTAATTTTAATTTAAAATAAAAAAGGTCTTTGTGGGACATGTTGCCCACCAATTTTAGCAGCACGAAATAAAGCAGGAATTGATGGAAGAGATTGCACAATTTGCGATTGCATTTGTTGTCCAAGAGAATTTTACACAAGAGCACAAATTCGTTCACAATACGGACTTGGAGAAGCTGTTATGACTGATTGCTTAATGTCTTGGTTATGTGGTCCTTGTGTTGCTTGCCAAGATGGAAGAGAAATCCAAATTCGTGGACAAATTTCTGGAAAGAACTAAGCTTTTTTTTTTTTCTTAATCTTTACTTTACTTTACTTTACTTTCTTTTCTAATTCATTCTTTCCTTTTTTGCTTGATTCCTTTTTTCCGTTTTTTCTTTTCTTTATTTTTTACTTTTTTTTTTGAATTTTTTTTTACTTTACTTTACTTTACTTTTTTTTTTTTTGCTTTTGATTTGATTTGATTTTTTTTTACTTTTCAAATTTGATTCTTCTATTTCTCACTAAAAAGAATCACAGCAAAATATTTTCTATTTTTCTATTTTTCTATTTTAAATTTCTTATTCATTTTTAATCCCTTTTCTTATTTATTTTTTTTTTTTTTTTTTTTCAATTAGATCATTTTTAATTTAATAATCAATTTTATAAATTAATTTAAAAATATAATTTAATAATTAATTTTTTATTAAAATAATAATTTAATGTTTTAAATTTAAATATTTTATTTATTAATTATTTAACACATAAATATAAAAAATAAGAATAAATTTAATTTAATATTTAATTTATAAATTAATTTAAAAATATAATTTAATATTTAATTTTATTATTAAAATAATAATTTATTGTTTTAGATTTAAATATTTTATTTATTAATTATTTAACACAAAAATATCAAAAATAAGAATAGATTTTAATTTAATATTTAATTTATAAATTAATTTAAAAATATAATTTAATAATTAATTTTATTATTAAAATAATAATTTAATGTTTTAAATTTAAATATTTTCTTTATTAAATATTTAACACAAAAATATAAAAATGAAAATAAATTTAATTTAATATTTTAATTAATAAATTAATTTAAAAATATAATTTAATAATTAATTTTATTATTAAAATAATAATTTAATGTTTTTAAATTTAAATATTTTTATTTATTAAATATTTAACATATAAATATAAAAAATGAGAATAGATTTAATTTAATATTTAATTTATAAATTAATTTAAAAATATAATTTAATATTTAATTTTATTATTAAAATAATAATTTATTGTTTTAGATTTAAATATTTTCTTTATTAATTATTTAACATAAAAATATAAAAATGGGAATAGATTTAATTTAATATTTAATTAATAAATTAATTTAAAAATATGATTTTAATAATTAATTTTATTAAAATAATAATTTATTGTTTTAAATTTAAATATTTTCTTTATTAAATATTTAACATATAAATATAAAAATAAAATAGATTTAATTTAATATTTAATTTATAAATTCCAACTTAAAAATATAATTTAATATTTAATTTTATTATTAAAATAATAATTTATTGTTTTAAATTTAAATATTTTCTTTATTAAATATTTAACATAAATATAAAAATAAGAATAGATTTAATTTAATATTTAATTAATAAATTAATTTAAAAATATAATTTAATATTTAATTTTCATTATTAAAATAATAATTTAATGTTTTATATTTAAATATTTTCTTTATTAAATATTTAACATATAAAAATATCAAAAATAAGAATAGATTTAATTTAATAATTAATTAATAAATTAATTTAAAAATATAATTTAATATTTAATTTTATTATTAAAATAATAATTTATTGTTTTAGATTTAAATATTTTCTTTATTAATTATTTAACATATAAATATAAAAATAAGAATAGATTTAATTTAATATTTAATTTATAAATTAATTTAAAAATATAATTTAATATTTAATATTATTATTAAAATAATAATTTATTGTTTTAAATTTAAATATTTTTATTATTTAAATATTTAAAACATATAAATATAAAAATGGGAATAGATTTAATTTAATATTTAATTAATAAATTAATTTAAAAATATGATTTAATAATTAATTTTTATTAAAATAATAATTTATTGTTTTAAATTTAAATATTTTATTATTTAAATATTTAACATAAAAATATAAAAATAAGAATAGATTTAATTTAATATTTAATTAATAAATTAATTTAAAAATATAATTTAATAATTAATTTTTATTATTAAAATAATAATTTATTGTTTTAAATTTAAACATTTTCTTTATTAAATATTTAACATATAAATATAAAAATAAGAATAGATTTGATTTAATAATTAATTTATAAATTAATTTAAAAATATAATTTAATAATTAATTTTATTATTAAAATAATAATTTATTGTTTTAAATTTTAAACATTTTCTTTATTAAATATTTAACACAAAAATATAAAAATAAGAATAGATTTAATTTAATATTTAATTAATAAATTAATTTAAAAATATAATTTAATATTTAATTTTATTATTAAAATAATAATTTATTGTTTTAAATTTAAATATTTTTTTATTTAAATATTTAACATATAAATATAAAAATAAGAATAGATTTAATTTAATATTTAATTTATAAATTAATTTAAAAATATAATTTAATAATTAATTTTATTATTAAAATAATAATTTATTGTTTTAAATTTAAATATTTTCTTTATTAAATATTTAACACAAAAATATAAAAATAAGAATAGATTTAATTTAATATTTAATTTATAAATTAATTTAAAAATATAATTTAATATTTAATTTTATTATTAAAATAATAATTTATTGTTTTAAATTTAAATATTTTCTTTTTATTAATTATTTAACATATAAATATAAAAATAAGAATAGATTTAATTTAATATTTAATTTATAAATTAATTTAAAAATATAATTTAATAATTAATTTTATTATTAAAATAATAATTTATTGTTTTAAATTTAAACATTTTCTTTATTAAATATTTAACATATAAATATAAAAATGAAAATAAATTTAATTTAATATTTAATTTATAAATTAATTTAAAAATATAATTTAATAATTAATTTTATTATTAAAATAATAATTTATTGTTTTAAATTTAAATATTTTATTTATTAAATATTTAACATATAAATATAAAAATAAGAATAGATTTAATTTAATATTTAATTTATAAATTAATTTAAAAATATAATTTAATATTTAATTTTATTATTAAAATAATAATTTATTGTTTTAAATTTAAATATTTTCTTTATTAATTATTTTAACATATAAATATCAAAAAAATAAGAATAGATTTAATTTAATATTTAATTTATAAATTAATTTAAAAATATAATTTAATATTTTAATTTTATTATTAAAATAATAATTTAATGTTCTAGATTTTAAATATTTTATTATTTAAATATTTAACATAAAAATATAAAAATAAGAATAGATTTAATTTAATATTTAATTTTATAAATTAATTTAAAAATATAATTTAATATTTAATTCCATTATTAAAATAATAATTTAATGTTTTAAATTTAAATATTTTCTTTATTAAATATTTAACATAAAAATATAAAAATGGGAATAGATTTAATTTAATATTTAATTTATAAATTAATTTAAAAATATAATTTAATAATTAATTTTATTATTAAAATAATAATTTATTGTTTTAAATTTAAATATTTTCTTTATTAATTATTTAACATATAAATATAAAAATAAGAATAGATTTAATTTAATATTTAATTTATAAATTAATTTAAAAATATAATTTAATATTTAATTTTATTATTAAAATAATAATTTAATGTTTTAGATTTAAATATTTTATTTATTAATTATTTAACACATAAATATAAAAATGAAAATAAATTTAATTTAATACAATAAATAATTTAAAAATATAATTTAATAATTTAATTTTATTATTAAAATAATAATTTATTGTTTTAAATTTAAATATTTTCTTTTATTAATTATTTAACATATAAATATAAAAATGGGAATAGATTTAATTTAATATTTAATTAATAAATTAATTTAAAAATATAATTTAATAATTAATTTTATTATTAAAATAATAATTTATTGTTTTAGATTTAAATATTTTATTTATTAATTATTTAACACATAAATATCAAAAATAAGAATAGATTTAATTTAATATTTAATTTATAAATTAATTTAAAAATATATTTTAATATTTAATTTTATTATTAAAATAATAATTTATTGTTTTAAATTTAAATATTTTCTTTATTAAATATTTAACATATAAATATAAAAATGAGAATAGATTTAATTTAATATTTAATTAATAAATTAATTTAAAAATATAATTTATTATTTAATTTTATTATTAAAATAATAATTTAATGTTTTAGATTTAAATATTTTCTTTATTAATTATTTAACACAAAAATATAAAAATAAGAATAAATTTAATTTAATATTTAATTTATAAATTAATTTAAAAATATAATTTAATAATTAATTTTTATTATTAAAATAATAATTTATTGTTTTAAATTTAAACATTTTCTTTATTAAATATTTAACATATAAATATAAAAATGAAAATAGATTTGATTTAATATTTAATTTATAAATTAATTTAAAAATATAATTTAATATTTAATTTTATTATTAAAATAATAATTTATTGTTTTAAATTTAAATATTTTCTTTATTAAATATTTAACATAAAAATATAAAAATAAGAATAGATTTGATTTAATATTTAATTTATAAATTAATTTAAAAATATAATTTAATATTTAATTTTATTATTAAAATAATAATTTATTGTTTTAAATTTAAATATTTTCTTTATTAAATATTTAACATATAAATATAAAAAATAAGAATAGATTTAATTTAATATTTAATTTATAAATTAATTTAAAAATATAATTTAATATTTAATTTTATTATTAAAATAATAATTTATTGTTTTATATTTAAATATTTTCTTTTTATTAAATAAATATAAAAATAAAAATAAGAATAGATTTAATTTAATATTTAATTTATAAATTAACGAAAAATATAATTTAATATTTAATTTCATTATTAAAATAATAATTTATTGTTTTAGATTTAAATATTTTTATTATTTAATTATTTAACATATAAATATAAAAAATAAGAATAAGTTTAATTTAATATTTAATTTATAAATCAATTTAAAAATATAATTTAATATTTAATTCCATTATTAAAATATTAATTTAATGTTTTAGATTTAAATATTTTCTTTATTAATTATTTAACATAAAAATATAAAAAATAAGAATAGATTTAATTTAATATTTAATTTATAAATTAATTTAAAAATATAATTTAATATTTAATTTCATTATTAAAATAATAATTTAATGTTTTAAATGAAAATGAAAAAGAAAAAGATTTTATAATTGAAAGAAAAGAAAAACAATATAAATTCCCAAATTAATATTAATAATGAGAAGTGAATTATATCGAGGAATGTTTTTATCTGTAACAAATGATACTTCTAATAAAGTTACAGATTATAGTGAATTAAGTAATAAATCATTTCAAATATTTGAATATTGGATTTATTCAAATCGAATCAAAACTGAAATCAAAATTAAAATTAAAATTAAGAATCAAAATAGGAATTGATTATTTTCAATTAAATCAAACAAATCCAAAATTTATTTGATTTATTAATTTTAAAATATGTGATCAAAAAAGAATAATTAATTGAAAAATTTTTTGGAAAAGAAAAAATTGTGGAAAAACATATTTTTAATTAAAATTAAAATTAAAATTGAATTCAAAATTAAAATTAAGAATCAAAATAGGAATTGATTATTTTCAATTAAATCAAACAAATCCAAAATTTATTTGATTTATTAAAATTAAAATATGTGATCAAAAAAGAATAATTAATTGAAAAATTTTTTGAAAAGAAAAAATTGTGGAAAAACATATTTTTAATTAAAATTAAGAAAATAAAAAAGATCATATTAAATAAAAATTAAAAAAAAACACGAAAGAAAATGATCAATTAGAAAATTTAATTTTCTTAATTTTTCATTTTTCATTTTTCATTTTTCATTTTTTTTTACTTTTAAAATGGATTTTTCTTCTTATAATTTATCAACAACAAATGCAACTGAATTATTTGCAAAAACTTATTTTGTTACAACAGACAATTCTTTATTAAATTTAAATATGAATATGAATATGAATTTGAATTTAAATTTAAATACAAATTTTGATGAAAAGATAACTTGGTTAGAATTACCTTCTATTATTCAAGATAATTTCGCAAAAGGAACTTCTTCTTTTGAAGTAAAAAAAGAAAAAAATCATTCCGTTAAAATTAAAAAAAAAATTTTTTTTTCTTTTTAATTAATTTTTAATTTAGATTGATTTAAAAATGAATAATAATTTAACTAAAAAAGCTGTATTAATGTTAAATAAAGATGGTTTATCTTTATCTTCACAATCCGATTCTATATTCTTTATCAAAAAATCTTTTATAGATCATCCACTTTTAGATGTAAATTTTCTTCTTCTTTAATTTATTTAAATTGATAAAAAATTTACATTTAAAAAAAAAAAAAATAAAAGGTTAAAATTTCAACTAAACAAGAAAATCTTGCTAGATTAGATATTTCACAAGATCAATGTTTTTTATTTGTTCCCAAAAATAGATATGAAAGATATATTATTTATAAAACTTTTCAAATGTTAAAATTTTATCATCAATTTGATTTAAATCATTTAAATTCTTCTATTAATATTGATTCAAATATTCTTGGAGGTAAATAATGAAAAAATAGTATTGATTCAAATCAAAAACTCATGAATTTTTTGATTAATTTTTTGATTAATTTTTAAAGAAAATCAAGAAATTGAAGCGATTGCTTTAAGAATATTTGTTTCTTCAAAACCAAAGTTTCAAGTTTTTTTAAATTCAAAAACGAACCAAAATATTCCATGTGAAATTACTTTAACAAAGAAATCAATCAAAATATTTTCTGAAAATAGTATTGATATGAGTTTAAAATGGACACAAATTACATCAGTAAAATTTTTTCCAATTAAAAATCCAGAAAAAAATTTTTTTAAATTAATTAAATAATTAAAATAGTTTTCTCAAAACGAATCAAGTTTATCCATTCATTTAACTAATTTTAAAACAATTTCGTTTAATTGCACATCAACAAATTTATCGAGAATACTTCACAATTCAATTTACAATTATTATCATTCAAATTCTTATTCACAACCGCTTAAGAATGAACAAATTATTAAAAATTTAAGTACAAAATCAAATTCAAAAGAGAGTTTTGATAAGCAATCCAAAAAAGACAACCTTTCAACAGAAACATTATCACAAGAAAGCACAGTTGATATCAAAGTAGATTTTGAACAACTGCCAATTATTCCAATTACAGAATTTGAAAATATTTCAGATGAACAATTTGTTTTTCGAGTTAAAACAAAACAAAAAATGGGAGTTAAAAAGGAGACTTTTTTTGCATTTTCTAAAACTGGAGTTACAGTTATAAGTAATGAACAATTATCAGTTCATATTATTACATCACGAACTCAAGTAAAATTCAAATATAAAAATTAAAATATAAAATTTAAATATAAAATTATAAATGTAAAAATTCAAATATAAAAGTTCCACTCTCAAAGTGAAAGAAAAGCTTTAGTTATTATGGATGATAAAACTGAATATCATATCAAATTTCATGATGTTACTCAAAAAAATATCTTCCATCAAATTATTGATTTTTGTCAAAAAGAAGCTCAAAAAACAAATAATAATTCAAAAGAATCAAACAAATATTTCGCAGCAGAAATTATCAATTTGGAAAAAAAACAAGCTCAAAAAGGAACAATAATCTTCCAAAAAAACACACTTAGTATTGCTCTTCACAAAAGCAATCCAATTGTAGTTCCTTTTAATGAATCAAATTTAGTATGAAAATAATTTAATTTAATTTAATTTTTCAATTCAAAAAAATTCTTATTGTTTTTCTTTTTTTTTAAAAAAAAAATAAGTCCATTTCAGAAAATCCAACTTCATCTATTGTTATAATTCAATTCCAAATCAAAGAAAAAAATCAATTTGCTCTTAAATTTTTTAGCAATTCCCAATATTCAAAATTCCTTAATCTTCTCCAATCCAAAATGCAAAAAAATCAAATTATAAATGAAAATAAAGAAAATCAAATTATAAATGAAAATCAAAATCAAAATCAAAATCAAAATCAAATTATAAATGAAAATCAAAATCAAATTGAAAACGAAGAAAAAAACATAAATTTAACTCAAGATGAAATGCAAAGCGATGAATTTGAAGATTATCAAGTTTCACAGAATGAAGAATCAATTTTTGAAGTTTCATTCCGATTTTCAAAAACAAAAATATTATCAGGAATCATTCTTATGACACAAAAAAGAGAAATGTTCATTGAAATCCAAGAATCAAAGAAACAATACACAATCAAAAAAACAACGAAAATATTCCACAGTCAAAAAAATAGCAAAACTGCAAAAATTCAAATTGACGAAAAAACACATTTTGTAGTTACTTTCGCATCAAAAGAAAAAAGACAAGAATTCACTGATCTTCTCAATTCACTCACAATCGGAATCAATGTGGAATATCCATATGATTTCGGACAAATTTCCTCTTACAAAATGGAATTTCTTGATACAAATTTCAAAAGTGTTAAATCTGGATGGATTTTATTATTTGATGATTATCTTCAACTTTGTGAAAATCAACCAAATGAAAATTCTCCAATTTTTTCTTATGAAGAATCAAAGCTTTTCAAACATCCACAAATACACGCAGTTGTAAAAATTGAATCCAACACTGATACTGCTGTGATTCGTTTTCTTAACGTTGAAGATTGCGACAAGTTTTTTGATGATTTAAAAGTTTTGAAAGAATAATTTTTTTTTTATTAATTTTTTTTTCTCTTTTTATCATTTCAAAATTGCTTTAATAAAATTGGAAAATTCATTGATGTTCTCAATTTCTGTTTTAAGTTCAGATCTTGCTTTTGAAAGTATTTGTTTGAATGATTCAATGATATTTGGATGAGGAAGTTCTTTTTCAATAGGTAACGGTTGAGAATTTGAAACAAGCTGATCAGGAATTGATAAGAAAAGATACATGTGAAAAATTGTTTGACAAGTTGAATTATTTTCTTGTGAAAATCTATCGAGAATTTCAAGATTTTCGTTGAAGATTTTGGAAAGAGATGAGAAGAAATCGTCTCTTAATTTGAGGATTCTAATTTCATCAAAATCTGGATTTTCATGTGAAAAACGGACTGAATCAAAATTTTTCGATCCAAAAACTGAGTGAATAAAACTTGCGACAAAAAGAGAGTTTTTGAGAATTGATTCGCTAAGAGGATCCTCTGTTTGCGATCCTTTGATAAATTGAGCTACTGTTTCTATTGCCTTGTCAAAAACTGATTTGATGCAAACAAGCAGAAAAAGGATCATTTCGTTTATGTTTCCGTTTGCAATTTTGAGGTTAGAATAAGCAAAAACAATGTTTTGGAATGCGTGTTCCAGATCGTTATTCATAAGGAAATTTAGTCCGCAAAGATAGTTTCTGATGTACATTTGATAATTGCTCCATCTCCTTATTTTCAGATTGAAAAATTTTGTGATTCTTTCTGGATAGTTGTGAGTTCTGTAAATTTGAATAGCGTTAATGTTGTTTGATTCGTGTTCAACTTCCAAATCTTGATTGAATATTTCTTTGAAAAGTTGCTTTGCAATTGAGAAATCGGTAATTTTTGGATCGGAAATATTCAAGCAAAAATGCTCCAAACTTTTAAGAGAAGAATCAACAAGCGAATTCTTCTCAGAAACACATTCGTACTTGATCATTTCAAATATTTCTTGGTGTTTTTTTTCAAATTCGCTCATTTTTGTTTCATCCTTCTGAATTTTTGTTGCATCATAAATTTGCTCAGTTTGTTCCTTTTTCAAAAACGGTCCAGATCCACGAGGTGCATCCTCAATGGTATTTTGTGCGCTTCTTTGGTTGTTTTTGGTGTTGTCTTCCCATTTCCAAATTTCGTTGAAAAACTTCATGTTTTCTTCTTTAACTTCATTTACAATCTCATGAGGAATGAAAAGATCGTATTTCAATTTTTCTGCGAAATTCAGGAGAGAGGTTCTTATTTTGGGTGTTAAATCGATCGTGATTTGAGCTCTTGGTTGCTGATTCTTTTCTGGTTCATGAACAAAATCGATTTGTAGATGAGCTTGTGCGCCGATTATTTCTTCTTTTTTCTCTTCGGCCTCTTTTTCGATAAAGATCTTTTGTTTTTGCATTGAGCGATGAACCTCCTCATTCAGATAAATCAAGCAATAAGCATTTGCTGAATCCATTCCATCGCCATAAGAGTTCTTGAACACTTCTTCCGAAGTGACTTTTGTGACAACTTGGTCGTTGAATTTCCACCAGCACTCTTGCGAATAATCATAAATAAACGCCCAATAATGGCCTGAAAGAGACACGCCGCGATGAACCAAAATGGAGAACAAATAATACGGAAGTTCCTTCATGTCTTCAAACATCTTCTCCATTTCTTCCGCGTTATTTTTTATCTTCTTACTCAGATCCTCAACTTGACTCTCGATTTTTTCAGTTTCTGTTTCAATTAGTGATATTGATGTTTTGTACTGTTTTGATTTCTCATCCTGATCCGCGTTTTCTTCCGTTTTCTTCGCGCAGGACTCGAAATAACTCTTCACAGTTTTCAAATAACTTGTTAACGGCTGCTTTTTTTCTCCATATTCATTGAGTTTTTGCAATTCCTTTTCAAAATCGTTTTTTTTATTCCTCAAAATTTCGTTTTGTTTTCTTTTTGCAGAAGTTTTTTCGAAATTTTGATCCAAATATCGATCCAAATGGATGACTTGATCAAAACTGAATTTGGAATTATTTTTGACAGATTTTTTCTGTTTTTGATCAAAAGTCACTCTTTGCAATTGCAATATCAAAACAGGTGGGAATTGAATAACGCTGGTTCTTTTTTGCGCTTGTGTTTTGAATTTTTTGGGTGTTGTGAATTCAATTGATGTTTCCGAAGTGTACTCATCAAGTGAAGAATACAAATCACTTGTTGAAATATCAAGAATAATTTGTCCGAATTTCATTTCATTTATAAAAGAAAGTAGCGAATCATCTTCTTCCTTTGTTTCAATAAATTGCTTCATTGCTCCATAAAATAAATCCGAAATGAGCGTTTTTCGGTCTTGCAGTTTTTGCTCTTGATTTTGTTTTTTTTCCGTTTCCATTTCCTTTTGATATTCCTTTAGAATTTCTTCTTCTTCTTGTTTTTGCTTTTCTTCTTCTGTTTTCTTCTTTTCCATTTCAAGTTTTTTCATTTTCGAATATTCTGGAAATCTGGCTCGATAGTTTTTCAAGAATTGTTCATACGGTTGTGCTTTTGAAGTATTTTGTGAATCTTTTTCAATTCCTTGTGAAATTTCATGAACAATATTTTTTAATTCATGTTGCATTTCTTCTTCAGTTTTTGGTTCTTTATTTTCATTTTCATTTTCATTTTCATTTTGATTTTCATTTTTCTTTTTCTTTTTCTTTTTGTCTTCTTTTTCTAATCTCTTTAATTCTGAGCTTCTTTTTTTCTTCTTTTTCTTTCCAAGATTTAAAATCTTCAAATACAAAATATCCTTCTTCAATTCTTTTCCAAAATAAATCATTAAACTCAGTTACATCATGTTGATTTCCAATATGGAATTGTTTTCCATTTTGATCCTGAACTTTTTCAATTGCATGTTTTGGATCGACAGCTTTATAATTAGAAAGTAATTGTCTTGCAAATAATCTTTGAATTTCATGAATTACTAAAAAAAAAAACAATCAAAATATTTTTAATTTTTTTGACGTTTTTTTTTTCTTATTTGAAATACAATCTAAAGGAAGAAAATGTATTAAATCATCTTTTGAAAGTTTCATTTCTTTTTTTTGTATTTCCCATTCTTTTTGTGTTGGTTTAAATTTTAAAATTTCATTTCTAAATGAAGGAAGCATGAAATAAGTTTGTAATAAAGAATTTAGAAAGCATGTATTTCCAACATTTTTTAAGCCTATTGGAATAAGTTCTTCTCTTAGATTTAATTTAGGGTTTGGTGAATAATTTGTAAAAGAAGAATTCTAGAAATTTTTTATAATTATATAATTTTATAATTAAATTTTATAAATAATTTTATAATTATATTTTACAGATTGTGGTGATGCTTTATCACTTCTATAAAGTGTTCTTGCAGCTGAATAATTTTAAATTTGAAATAAAATCAATTTTTTAAATTCTGAATTAAATTTTAAATTTATATACATTCAGGATCTTTTGTATATCTTTTTCTATATTCATTTATAAAATCATGATATGAAGAAAATTCTTTTGATTTTTCTTGAGTTTTTTTTGATCGTCTGTTGGTTTGTTTTCTGGTTTGTTTTCTGGTTTGTCTTCTGGTTTAGGTTCTAATTTTGGTGGTGGTTCTATTTTTTCTGGAATTTCTTGAATTTTTTCTTGTTGAATTGATTTTTCTGCTTCTTCCTCAGGTTCTAATAAATAAATATATATAATTAAATATAAAATATAAATAATATATAAAATAAATATATAAATAAATATATAAATTAATTAAATATATAAATAAATATATAAAAAAAATAAATAAAAAAATATAATAAAATAAATATATAAATAAATATATAATAAATATAAAATAAAATATAAATTAAATATATAAAATAATTATAAAAATAAAAAAATATATAAATAAATAAATAAATAAATAAATATATAAATAAATAAATAAAAATATAAAATAAATAAATAAAATAAAAATAAATAAAAATAAATAAAATAAAATAAATAAATATATAAACAAAAATATAAAAAATAATAAATATATAAATAAAATATAAATAAAATATACAAAAAAAATAAATCAACCAAATATAAACAAACATAAATAAATAAATAAATAAACAAATATATAAAAACAAAATATATAATAAATCAAAAATAAATAAAAAATAAATAAAAAAAATAAAAAACATATATAAAACAAAATAAACAAATAAATAAATAAATAATAAATAAATAAAATAAATAAATAAATAAATCAAATATAAACAAAAAATAAAATATATAATTAAATATATAAATAAAATATAAATATAAATAAATATATATAAATAAATATATAAACAAAATAAATATATAAAATAAATATATAAATAAATAAACAAAAATAAATAAATAAAAATAAATAAACATAAAACAAACAAATAAAACAAATAAACAAACAAACAAATAAACAAAATAATAAATAAAAATAAATAAATAAATATATATAATAAATAAATATATAAATAAATATATAAATAAATATATAAATAAATATATAAATAAATATATAATTAAATATATAATTAAATATATAAATAAATATATAAATAAATATATAAATAAATAATTAAAGTTTGTAATTAAAGTCTGTAATTAAAGTCTGTAAATAAAGTTGGAATTTTAAATTAAATTTGAAATAAAGTTATAAATGTTGTTTACGATGTGTTTTTGGAGGTGGTTTTTCTGGAATTGATTCCATTTCTTCTGGAAAATAATCCTCTAATTATTATAATAAAGAATTTTTTTATAATAAATTATTTTTAATAAAGAATTTAACTTACGACTTAAATAATTAAGAATTTGATCGAAATCTCGAAATAATTCAAGAGCTTTTTTTGCTCTTTCTCTTGGAAAACCCATATCTTCTAAATCATTTAAAGAAGGAAGTGCAAACATTTTTTAAATTTTTTTAATTAAAAAGAAAAAAAGAAAAGAAGAAAAAAAAAATGAAAAAATAATTTTTCTCCTTTATTTTTAATTTAATTTAATAAAAGGAAGGCAAAAATTTTAAATAAAAAGAAAAAAAAGCAAAAAAAAATTTTTTAATTTTAATTTTTTTCATTTTTTTTCAATTTAATTTAATTGAAATTTAATTTTTAATTTTAAATTTTAATTTAAAAAATGTCAAGAACTGGAAGAACTGCTGGACCAAAAAGTCAAGAATGGGTTAGATTACAAAGAAAAATTTTCTCAAGATGGGTTAAACAAAAATTATTAAGAACTAGACCAGAAATTCAAGTAAATGATATAGTAGATGATTACAAAGATGGAATTGTTTTATTGAATTTAATTGAAGTTTTAAGTGAATCAAAATTTGAAGGAAAATACAATCAAAGACCAAAAATGTCAGTTCATCGAATTGATAATTTAAACAACGCATTGAAATTCGCATGGAGTAAAGGAGTTGATATGAAAGTGAAACCATCAGCAGAACAGTTAGAAAAAGGTGATCAAAAGGCAGCATTAGCTTTGACTTGGGGAATCATGATGAAATTCATTAAGATTGACGATGGATCAGGCGGAGAAGCTTTAAATGCAAAGGATGCACTTATGATGTGGTGCAAAAACAAAACCGCAGGATATAAAGGTGTCGAAGTTACTGACTTCAAGAAGAGTTTTGCTGACGGATTGGCTCTCTGTGCAATCATCCACAAACATCGTCCAAAATTAATTGATTTCGATAGTTTGGATTCAAGTGATCCTATCAAAACCTTACAGGTCGCTCAGGATGCTGCTGAAAAGTATTTTGCTCTGGAAAAATATATCACACCTGATGAGATTAGAAAACTTGATGAGAACTCAATGGTTGTTTATGTCAGTGAATATTACTACGGAATTGCGGAACAAAGAAAACTTGATTTGGCAGCTAGAAGAATTAAGAAATTAATTAATTTGACAAAGGAAAATGACAGGCTTAAAGCAGAATACAATAAGACAGCCAAGAACTTCAAAGAAACGCTGAAGAAGGTTGAGAAGATTCTTGAGGACAGAACAATCGACAACACAATGGCTGGAGCTAAGCATCGTTTAGAGCAATTTTATGAATACAAAGCAAATGACAAAAATACTCTTATTGCAAATCAATTGGATCTTGAGTCGAACTACAATAATTTGGCAATGAGACTCGCTCATCACAAGCGTCCCGAATTTAAACCCGAAAAAGGTTGTTCCCTGAAAGAGGTTGCCCAGGACATGTTGCATTTGGAGGAGTGTGAACAAGAAAGAAAAGTTGCTCTTCATGCTGAATTAAATCGACAATTAAAACTCGTTAATATTTCAAAACAACATGAATCAAGATACAATAAACTCGTCGACTATTTCAAGGAGAAACAGGCATATCTTCAATTCAGAGAAGAAATTGATTCCGTTCCTGCTGCCCAATTCCAATTAACTCGTCTTGATCAATACGAAAAGGAAAATGCAACTATGATTAATACTGGTGTTGCTAATTTGAAAAAACTGTCAGCTGAATTAAAACAAGAAAAATACGAATATCAAGCACATATTGATGAACATGACAAAGATATTGATGAGAAATTCAAGGAACTTGATAAATTGTCAAAGATAAAAAGACCTATTCTTGATGATCATTTGAAACGCGAACAATTTATTGAAAAAGTCAGACAAATGAATGATGAACATAAAGATAAACACGAAAAACTTGTTAAATGGTTTGATATTAAGAAGGCTTATTTGGAAACCAAAGAGGAAATCAACTCAATAAGCACTGCTTCTCAACAATTAAATGTCTGGGATTCTTACACTACTGAATACAACGAAACAAAAAGTACAACTCTTGTTGAACTTAAAAAATTAGGAGAAAAAACAATGGCTCAAAAATATCAAACAGAATATTCAGAATATATTTTCAATGAAACTAAATATCAAGGCAAAACATTTGGAAAGAATCAATTTTCAGATCTTACTGATAGACATGATGATATGGATAAGAAATTCCAAGAATTACTTGATTTGGCTAATGCTAAGAAACTTATTCTTGATGATCATTTGAAACGAGAAGAATTTATTGATAAAGTCAGACAAATGAATGATGAACACAAAGATAAATATGAAAAACTTGTCAAATGGTTTGAAGATAAAAAAGCTTATTTGGAAACTAAAGAAGAAACCAATTCCATTCCTGAAGCTTCAAAAAACTTAAACATTTTCAATTCTTATGTTAATGAATACAAAAATTATCAAGAAAAAAATCTTGTTGAATTCAAGAAATTAGGAGAAGATACAATGGCTCAAAAATATCAAACAGAATATTCTGAATATTTTCAATGAAACTAAATATCAAGGAAAAGCATTTGGAAAAAATCAATTCTCAGATCTTACTGATAGACATGATGATATGGATAAGAAATTCAAACAATTACTTGATTTGGCTAATGCTAAGAAACTTATTCTTGATGATCATTTAAAACGTGAAGAATTTATTGAAAAAGTCAGACAAATGAATGATGAACATAAAGATAAATATGAAAAACTTGTTAAATGGTTTGAAGATAAAAAGCTTATTTGGATATCAGAGAAGAAATCAATTCCATTATTGAAGCAAGAAGTCAACTCAATTTATTCAATATTTACGATAATGAATACAAAAACTATCAAGAAAATGATCTTGTTGAATTCCATAAATTGGGAGATGACACAATGGCTCAAAAATATCAAACAGAATATTCAGAATATATTTTCAATGAAACTAAATATCAAGGAAAAACATTTGGAAAGAATCAATTTTCAGATCTTACTGATAGACATGATGATATGGATAAGAAATTCAAACAATTATCTGAATGGGCTAATGCTAAGAAACTTATTCTTGATGATCATATGAAACGAGAAGAATTTATTGCTAATGTTCGAAGAATGAATAACGAACATCAAGATCGTCATGGAAAACTTGTTAAATGGTTTGAAACTAAGAAAGCTTATTTGGAAATCAAAGAGGAAATTAATTCCATTCCTGATGCTTCAAAATATTTGGATATTTTCAATTCTTATGTTAATGAATACAATGAATACAAAGAAAACGATCTTGTTGAACTTAAAAAATTAGGAGAAAAAACAATGGCTCAAAAATATTCAACTGAATATTCTGAATATATTTTCAATGAAACTAAATATCAAGGCAAAACATTTGGAAAGAATCAATTTTCAGATCTTACTGATAGACATGATGATATGGATAAGAAATTCCAAGAATTACTTGAATGGGCTAATGCTAAGAAACTTATTCTTGATGATCATTTAAAACGAGAAGAATTTATTGCTGATGTTAGAGGAATGAATGATGAACATAAAGATAAATATGAAAAACTTGTTAAATGGTTTGAAACTAAGAAAGCTTATTTGGAAATCAAAGAGGAAATCAATTCAGTTTCTGAAGCAAGAACTCAACTCAATTTATTCAATATTTATGTGAATGAATACACAAAATACAAAGAGAAGATTCTTGTTGAATTCAAGAAATTTGGAGAAAAAACAATGGCTCAAAAATATCAAACAGAATATTCAGAATATATTTTCAATGAAACTAAATATCAAGGAAAAACATTTGGAAAGAATCAATTTTCAGATCTTACTGATAGACATGATGATATGGATAAGAAATTCAAACAATTACTTGAATGGGCTAATGCTAAGAATTTAATTCTTGATGATCATTTGAAACGAGAAGAATTTATTGATAAAGTCAGACAAATGAATAACGAACATAAAGATCAATATGAAAAACTTGTTAAATGGTTTGTTGATCAAAAAGCTTATTTGGAAAAACGAGAAGAAGTTAATTCAGTTTCTGAAGCAAGAACTCAACTCAATTTATTCAATATTTATGATAATGAATACACAATATACAAAGAGAAGATTCTTGTTGAATTTAAGAAATTTGGAGAAAGATACAATGGCTCAAAAATATTCAAACAGAATATTCAGAATATATTTTCAATGAAACTAAATATCAAGGCAAAACATTTGGAAAAAATCAATTTTCAGATCTTACTGATAGACATGACGATTTGGATAAGAAATTCCAAGAATTACTTGAACTTGCAAATGCTAAGAAAGTTATTCTTGATGATCATTTGAAACGTGAAGAATTTATTGAAAAGGTTCGAGTGATGAATAACGAACATAAAAACAAACATGAAAAACTTGTTAAATGGTTTGAAATCAAAAAGGCTTATTTGGACAAATGCGAGGAAATCAATTCAGTTTCTGAAGCAACAACAGCACTAAATCTATTTGATTCATATGTTGAAGAATACAAAGCATATCAAGAAAAAGATCTTGTTGATTTCAAGAAATTTGGAGATAACACAATAGCACAAAAATATTCAAATGAATATTCAGAATATGTTTATGATGAAACTAAATATCAAGGCAAAACATTTGGAAAGAATAAATTTTCAGATATTACTGATAGACATGATGATATGGATAAGAAATTCCAAGAATTGGCAGATTTAGCCAAAAACAAGAAAGCTTATCTTGATGATCAACTCCAATTAGAAAAGAAGAAAGAAAAACTTAGACTTGATTTTGCAAATGCTGTTTCTGAATACACAGCTCTTGTCAAACTTGAAATTGAAAATGCAAGTCTCAGAGAATTTGGATTCACTCTTGAAGAAGTTGAAGCATTTAGAGCAGTTATTGATGATTCCGATAAGAAAACAATGGAAAATGTTAACAAAATGAAGACAGAATGTGAAAAAGTGAAAAAAGAACTTGATGTTTATCAAGTAACTGATAATCCTTATACAAAACTCACACTTGATGATGTTGAGAAATCACTTGCATCATTAAAAGAAGCACTTTCAGAAAGAATCAAAGCTTATGAAATTGAGCTCAAAAGACAAAGAGATAATGACGAATTATGCAGAAAATTTGCCGGATTGGCTGATCCATTTTCTAAATGGATTACTGAACAAAAAGACGGAATAACGGCTTCAAAAGAATCACTTGAAAAGCAATTGGAGTTTATTAATAATTGCATCAAACAACTTCCAGAAGAGAAGAAAAAATTGGATCCACTGAAGGATCTTCAAGAGAAAATGGATAAAGCAGGAATCCAAAATAACAGACACACAACTTTGACACTTAAGGATCTAATTGTTCAATGGGAACAATATGAGTCGTTTTTGAACCGCAAGAAGAAAATGCTTGAGGAGGAAATTGAGCATCAAAAACTGCGCGGTATCACTGAAGAACAAATGCAAGAAATTGAAGAGAATTTCAAACAATTTGATTTTGACAATTCAGGTACAATTGATAGAAAAGAGTTGATGGCATGTTTATATTCTCTTGGAGAAGAGAGAACCCCTAAGGAGATCAATAAAATCATGGAGGAATATGGTGATGGAAAAGATATTTCTTATGAGCGTTTCAAAGATTTCATGATTGTTCTTTTTGGTGATACTGATACTAAAGATGAAATCATTAATGGATTCATTTTAATTAATCGTGGTTTCAAAGTTGCTAAGAAAGATCTCATGGAATTGGTTATGGAAGACCAGGATATTGAATATATTTTCAAAACTGCTCCGCAAGTTGAAGATGGTTATGATTATCATACTTGGACTGAAGAAGTTTTCTCTCGTTAATTTTTTGATTTTTTAATTTTTTAATCAAAAAATCAAATCAAAAATTTGAAATTTGAAATTTTTCTTTTCTTTTCTTTTTTTAATCAAAAAAATCAAAATTTTAATTCAAATTAAAAAAAAAAAGGAAAAAAAGAAAAGAAAAGAATTTTGAATTTTAATTTCTTTTTAAAATTAAGTTTTACATCAAAAAACATTTTCCTTTTTTCTTTTCTTTTCCTTTTTGTTCTTTTTTTTCTTCTTTTTTCATTAAAAGAATACAAGATTCATAAAATAATTGTTTAATATTTTCTCCATTTTTAGCAGAAGTTTCAATAAATTTACAATTTAGTTTATTTGCTAATTCTTTTCCTTCTTCAGTTGAAACTTGTTTTTCTGTAATTAAATCATTTTTATTTCCAACTAAAATTTTTGGATAATTTTCATTTTTAAGGAAATTTTGAATTTTTTCATTCCAAAAATTAATCTTTTTAAAACTATCTCTATCAATAACCGAATAAACTAAAATAAATCCTTGACTAAATTTAATCCATGATTCAATTATTGTACTATATTCATCTTCTCCTTCTGTATCAAGAATATTTATCATAATTTCTTTATCATCAACAATAATCTTTTTTAAAAATTCCCATTCATTTGCTGGATCATAATCATCAACAAATCTATCATAAATCAATCTTTTTATTATTGATGTTTTTCCAACACTTCCTTTCCCAAATACTCCAAATTTTAATTTTAATTCTTTCTTTTCCATTTATTTTTAAAAATTAAAAAAAAAATGAAAAAATATTTTGATATTTTTTTTTTCAAAATTTAAAAAAAAAGAAAGAAATTATAAAAAGTTTCACATCAATAAACATCCTCCTTTTTTCTTTTCTTTTTCTTTTTCCTTCTCCTTTCTTTTTAAATAATCTTCATTTTCAAGTAAAACAAGAGCAGATTCATAAAATAATTGTTTAATATTTTCTCCATTTTTAGCAGAAGTTTCAATATATTTACAATTTAAATGTTTTGCTAATTCTTTTCCTTCTTTTGTTTTCACAACTCTTTTTGTAAATAAATCATTTTTATTTCCAATTAAAACTTTTGGATAATTTTTTGATTTAACATTTTGAATAATTTGATCATAAGTTAAAATTTCATTAAAAGTATTTTTATCATCTATTGAGTAAACCAAAACGAAAGAATCACAATATTTTGCCCAAGATCTTATATTATAAATAGTTTCTTCAGATGAAGCAGTATCTAATATACTTAATATAATTTTTTTATCATTAAAATCTTTTTTTTTTCTGTATTCATCTATAAGTATTGGATCATAATCTTCAATAAATCTCTCATCAATAAATCTCATTGTTATTGTTGATTTCCCAACTCCTTGTTTTCCAATAACTCCAATTTTTAATTCCAATTCTTTATTATCCATTTATTTTAAAAATTAAAAAAATGAAAATTAAAAAATTGAAAAATGAAAAGTTTTTTCTTAATTTTTGTTCCACTTTTTCTTTAAAAAAAAGCAAAAATCACATCAATAAACAATTTCCTTTTTTCTTTTCTTTTTGTTTTTTTAATTCTTTCTTCTTTCTTTTTGCTTTTGCTTTTGGAATCGCAAGAATAGAAGATTCATAAAATAATTGATTAATATTTTCTCCATTTTTAGCAGAAGTTTCAATAAATTTACAATTTAATTGTTTTGCCAATTCTTTTCCTTCTTTTGTTTTAACTTCTCTTTTTGTAAATAAATCATTTTTATTCCCAATTAAAACTTTTGGATAATCTTCATTTTCCAAAAATTGTTGATTTTTTTTATGAATTTCAATAATTTCTTGGAAACTATTTCTATCATCTATTGAATAAACTAAAACAAAAGAATAACATTTTCTTGCTATCCTCTCATTTAAAATTTGATATTCTTCTTGTCCTGCTGTATCAAAAATCCATAAATGAATTTTCTCATTATTTATATCCATTTTTTTAGAATCTTCATCCATACTTGGATCATAATAATCAATAAATCTTCCTTTTAAAAATCTTTTTGTTATTGATGTTTTTCCAACTCCTTCTTTTCCAAATATTGCAATTCTTAATTCTAAATAATCATTCCAATTTTTCTTTTTATTCATTTTAAAAATAAATGAAAAAAAATGAAAAATTAAAAATCAAAAAAAAAAATCACATCAATAAACATTTTCCTTTCTTTTTCTTTTGATTTTCATTTTGATTTTCATTATTTTTTGGAATTCCACAAAGAGTTGCTTCATAAAATAATTGATTAATATTTTCATTAGTTTTAGCAGAAGTTTCAATATATTTACAATTCAATTTACTTTGCTAATTCTTTTCCTTCTTTTGTTTTCACAACTCTTTTTGTAAATAAATCACTTTTATTTCCAATTAAAATTTTTGGATGATTTTCTGATTTATATTTTTTAATAAAATTATCATATCGAAAAATTCTTTGGAAACTATCTCTATCATTTATTGAATAAACCAAAACAAATATTTCACACATTTCAACCCATGATTTTAAATATCCATCACTTTCTTCAGCTGCTGCTGTATCAAGTATTCTTAATAATATTTTTTTATCATTAAAATCAATTTCTTTTCTAAATTCATCTTCAATAGTTGGATCATATTCTTCAATAAATATTTTATGTGTAAATCTTATTACTGATGTTGATTTTCCAACTCCTTCTTTTCCAAATAATCCTATTTTTAATTCTAAATCATATTCTTTATTTAAATTCATTTCAAATAAAAAAATGAAAAGAAAAAATGAAAAATTAATTTTTTCAATTTTTTTATTCCATTTTTTAAAAAAATATAAAAATTGGAATATAAAAATCACATTAATAAACATTTTCCTTTCTTCTTCTTTTCATTTTCATTTTGATTTTGATTTTGATTTTCATTTTGATTTGGGATTTTAAAAGAAATAATTTCATAAAATAATTGATTAATATTTTCTCCATTTTTAGCAGAAGTTTCAATAAATTTACAATTTAATTTATTTGCTAATTCTTTTCCTTCTTCAATAGAAATTGCTCTTTTCATTGTTAAATCACTTTTATTTCCAATTAAAACTTTTGGATGATTTTCTGATTTATATTTTTTAATAGAATTATAATAATGAAAAATTTCTTTATAACTATTTCTATCAGTAATTGAATAAACATAAATAAATAATTCATAACCTCTTGCCAAATTTTCGATATAAGGCCAATATTCTTGACAACCTGCTGTATCAAGTATTCTTAATAATATTTTTTTATTATTAAAATCAATTTCTTTTCTAAATTCTTCTTCAATAGTTGGATCATATTCTTCAATAAATTTATCTTCTACAAATCTTATTGCTATTGATGATTTCCCAACTGCTCCAGCTCCAAATAATCCTATTTTTAATTCTAAATCATATTCTTTATTTAAATTCATTTCAAATAAAAAAATGAAAAGAAAAAAATGAAAAATTAATTTTTTCAATTTTTTATTTCATTTTTTTAAAAAAAATATAAAAATTGAAATATAAAAATCACATTAATAAACATTTTCCTTTCTTTTTCTTTTCATTTTGATTTTGATTTTGATTTTGATTTTGATTTTCTTTTTGAATTTTCAAAGAAATAATTTCATAAAATAATTGATTAATATTTTCATTAGTTTTAGCAGAAGTTTCAATAAATTTACAATTCAATTTATTTGCTAATTCTTTTCCTTCTTCAATAGAAACTTTTCTTTTCATTGTTAAATCACTTTTATTTCCAATTAAAATTTTTGGATGATTTTCTTTAATTTTTTCAACTCTTTCAAAATAATAACGAAAAATGTCTTTATAACTTGATTTATCAGTAATTGAATAAACATAAATAAATAATTCATAATCTCTTGCCAAATTTTCAATATTAGGTAAATATTCTTCACAACATGCTGTATCAAGTATATTTAATAATATTTTTTTATCATTTAAAATCAATTTCTTTTTTATATTCATCTTCAATAGTTGGATCATATAATTCAATAAATTTATTTTCTACAAATCTTATTGTTATTGTTGATTTTCCAACTCCTCCAGCTCCAAATAATACAATTTTTGTTTCAATATATTTATTAAAATTCATTTCAAATAAAAAATGAAAAGAAAAAAATGAAAATTTTATTTTTATTCCACTTTTTTAAAAAAGAATATAAAAATTGGAATATAAAAATCACATCAATAAACATTTTCCTTTCTTATTCTTCTTTTCATTTTGATTTTGATTTTGATTTTCATTTTCTTTTTGAATTTTCAAAGAAATAATTTGGGAAAATGATTGATTAATATTTTCTCCATTTTTAGCAGAAGTTTCAATAAATTTACAATTCAATTCCTTTGCTAATTCTTTTCCTTCTTGAGTTTTAACTTTTCTTTTTGTTAATAAATCATTTTTATTTCCAATTAAAATTTTTGGATGATTTTTTTTAATTTTTTCAATTCTTTCAAAATAATAATGAAAAATTTCTTCATAACTTGATTTATCAGTAATTGAATAAATATAAATAAATAAATCATAATCTTTTGCCCAATTTTCAATATAAGGCCAATATTCTTCAGCACCAACTGTATCAAGTACTCTTAATAATATTTTTTTATTATTAAAATCAACTATTTTCCGATATTCATCTTCAATAAATGGATCAAAATCTTCTTCAATAAATCTATTTTCAAAAAATCTCATTGTTATTGATGATTTTCCAACTCCTCTATTTCCAATTAATGCAATTTTTGTTTCAATATATTTTTTAATTTTATTTTCATTTAAAAATTAAATTTCAAATTAAAAAGAAAAAGAACTTTTTAAAAAAATAAAATCAAAAATCACATCAATAAACATTTTCCTTTCTTTTTCTTTTGATTTTCATTTTGATTTTCATTATTTTTTGGAATTCCACAAAGAGTTGCTTCATAAAATAATTGATTAATATTTTCATTAGTTTTAGCAGAAGTTTCAATATATTTGCAATTCAATTTATTTGCTAATTCTTTTCCTTCTTTTGTTTTAACAACTCTTTTTGTAAATAAATCACTTTTATTTCCAATTAAAATTTTTGGATGATTTTCTTTTTTATATTTTTTAATATAATTACAATAATATAAAATTTCTTGAAAACTATCTCTATCATTTATTGAATAAACCAAAACAAATATTTCACTCATTTCAACCCATGATTGTACATATGCACTTTCTTCAGCTGCTGCTGTATCAAGTATTCTTAATAATATTATTTTATTATTTAAACAAATTTCTTTTCTATATTCATCTTCAATAGTTGGATCATATTCTTCCAAAAAAATATCCTGTATAAATCTTATTGTTATTGTTGATTTACCAACTCCTTGTTTTCCAAATAATCCAATTTTTAATTCTAAATAATCTTTATTCAAATCCAAATTCATTTCAAAGATAAAAAAATGAAAAGAAAAAAATGAAAAATTAATTTTTGCAATTTTTTTATTCCATTTTTTTAAAATAAAAATAAAATTAGAATATAAAAATCACATCAATAAACATTTTCCTTTCTTATTCTTATTTTGATTTTTCTTTTGATTTTTCTTTGGATTTTTTAATTCTCCAATTCCAAGAATAGAAGCTTCATAAAATAATTGATTAATATTTTCTACATTTTTAGCAGAAGTTTCAATAAATTTACAATTTAATTTATTTGCTAATTCTTTTCCTTCTTTTGTTTTAACAACTCTTTTTGTAAATAAATCATTTTTATTTCCAATTAAAATTTTGCGATAATTTTCATTTCCATCAAGACATTTAGTTGCACTTTTATGAAAATCAATAATTCTTTCAAAACTATCTCTATCAGTAATTGAATAAACATAAACAAAAACTTGCGAATATCTTGCCCATCTCCAAGATATTTGATAATATTCTTCACCACGTGCTGTATCAAGTGTATTTAATGATATTTTTTTATCATTTAAATCAAATATTTTTCTATATTCTTCTTCAATAGTTGGATCATAATCTCCAATAAAAATATTTTGTATAAATCTTATTGTTATTGTTGATTTACCAACTCCTCCAGCTCCAAATAATCCAATTCTTAATTGTAATTCATTATCATTATCCAAATTCATTTTAAAGATAAAAAAATGAAAAAGAAAAAAATGAAATTAATTTTTTGGATTTTTATTCCTCTTTTTAAAAAAAATATAAAATTGGAATATAAAAATCACATTAATGAACATTTCCCTTTCTTATTCTCATTTTCATTTTGATTTGGATTTTCTAATTCTTCAATTCCAAGAAGAGCAGATTCATAAAATAATTGTTGAATATTTTCTCCAGTTTTAGCAGAAGTTTCAATAAATTTACAATTTAATTTATTTGCTAATTCTTTTCCTTCTTCAATAGAAATTGCTCTTTTCATTGTTAAATCACTTTTATTTCCAATTAAAATTTTTGGATGATTTTTTTTAATTTTTTGGATCATTTTCTGGATTTTTTTCATTCTTTTAAAACTATCTCTATCACTAATTGAATAAACATAAACAACAACTTGTGAGTATCTTGCCCATCTCACATAAACTGAGTAAAATTCTTCAGCTGTTGCTGTATCAAGTATATTTAACATTATTTTTTTATCATTTAATTCAATTTCTTTTTTATATTCTTCTTCAATAGTTGGATCATATTCTTCAATAAAATGATTAGTTATAAATCTTATTGTTATTGTTGATTTACCAACTCCTTGTTTTCCAAATAATCCGATTCTTAATATCCAAATTAAACAAATTATTCAATTCCATTTTAAATTTTTGAAATGAAAAGAAAAAATAATTTTTCAAAAATTTAAAAAATAAAAATAAAATTACAAAAAAAAAAATCACATCAATAAACATTTTCCTTTCTTTTTCTTATTTTGATTCTTTTGATTCTCATTTTGATTTTGATTTTGATTATTTTTTAATTCTTCAATTCCAAGAAGAGAAGATTCATAAAATAATTGATTAAAATTTTCTCCAGTTTTAGCAGAAGTTTCAATAAATTTACAATTTAATTTCTTTGCTAATTCTTTTCCTTCTTTTGTTTTAACTTCTCTTTTTGTAAATAAATCACTTTTATTTCCAATTAAAATTTTTGGATAATCTTTTTTAATTTCATCATTTCCAAAACATTTTTCAAATTTTTCATCAAGTTAATAATTATTTCAAAAAACTATTTCTATCAGTAATTGAATAAATATAAACAAAAACTATGCGAATAACTTGAAATCTCCAATCAATAATATAATATTCTTCAGATCCTACAGTATCAAAAATATTTATTAATATTTTTTCATAATTTAAATCAACAATTTTTCTATAAGCTTCTTCAATATTTGGTTCATAATCTTCAATAAAAATATTTCTTATAAATCTTCTTGTTATTGCTGTTTTTCCAACTCCTCCATTTCCAAATAATCCAATTCTTAATTGTAATTTATTTTTATTATTCAATTTTTTAAAGAAATGAAAAGAAAAATGAAATAAAATTTTTAAGAATTTTTAAAAAAATAAATTTAATTCAAAAAAAAAATCACATTAATAAACATTTTCCTTTCTTTTTCTTATTTTGATTCTTTTGATTTTCATTTTCTTTCTTTTTTAATTCTTCAAATGCAAGAAGAGAAGATTCATAAAATAATTGATTAATATTTTCATTAGTTTTAGCAGAAGTTTCAATAAATTTACAATTTATTTTCTTTGCTAATTCTTTTCCTTCTTTTGTTTTTACAACTCTTTTCATTGTTAAATCACTTTTATTTCCAATTAAAATTTTTGGATAATCTTCAACATCAAAAACTAATTGAATTTGTTTATGAAATTCTAAAATATCTTCCAAAGTTGATTTGTCAAGAACAGAATAAATAAGAGCAAAAGAATGACATTCTCTAATCCAACGATCCATTAAATATGGGAATTCTTGATAAACAAATTTATGGATTTTTGTTGTAATAACTGCTTCATTTAAAATACAAATTCTGAAAAATTCATCATCAATTGGTGGATCATATTGTTCAGAAAAAGCTCCATTAATTATTCTTCTAACTATTGATGATTTTCCAACTCCTCCTCTTCCAATTATTCCAATACATACTTCTATTCCATTATCCATTATTTTTCTTTTATTTATTTTGAATGAAAAAAATGAAAAAAATGAAAATGAAAATGAAAAAATTTTCTTTTTGATTCATTCAATAAATAATTTAAAAGATGAAAAAAATCTCAAATGAAAGTTTTTTTTTCACATTAATAAACATTTTCCTTTTTTCTTTTTCATTTGATTTTGATTTTGATTTTGATTTTGATTTTGATTTTGATTTTGGATTTTTAAATTGAAAGATTCATAAAATAATTGATTAATATTTTCTCCAGTTTTAGCAGAAGTTTCAATAAATTTACAATTTATTTTCTTTGCTAATTCTTTTCCTTCTTTTGTTTTAATAACTCTTTTCATTGTTAAATCATTTTTATTTCCAATTAAAATTTTTGGATAATCTTCAACATTAAGAATATTTTTAATTCTTTTATAATGATAATTTAAAATTTGATTAAAACTATATTTATCAGTAATTGAATAAACTAAAAAGAAAATATTTGATTGTTTGCATAATTCTGGGAAATAATCACCATATTCTTCTCGAGGTGTTGAATTAAAAATCAAAAAAGTTATTTTTTCATTATTGAAATTAAATATTTTGGAAAATTGTTCATCAATTAATGGAGAATATTCTTCATTAAATTTATTTTCGGTAAATTTTAATATTATTGATGATCTTCCAACTCCTCCACTTCCAAATAATCCAATTTTTACTTCATAATCAAATGATTTATTATTTTTCATTTTTTTTTATTAAATCAAAAATGAAAAAAATGAAAACTTTTTTTTTTGATAATTATAAATTAAATCAAATAAATTGTTTTAAAATAAATTATTTTCACATTAATAAACATTTTCCTTTTTTCTTTTTCATTTGATTTTGATTTTGATTTTGATTTTGATTTTTGATTTTCTTTATTTTTTAATTCTTCAAATGCAAGAAGAGAAGATTCATAAAATAATTGATTAATATTTTCTCCAGTTTTAGCAGAAGTTTCAATATATTTACAATTTAAATTTCTTGCTAATTCTTTTCCTTGTTTAATTGAAATTTCTCTTTTCATTGTTAAATCACTTTTATTTCCAATTAAAATTTTTGGATAATCTTTTCTAATTTTTTTGATTGAATAATTATGATAATTTAAAATTTCATCAAAACTATATTTATCAATAATTGAATAAATCAAAACAAAAACTTGTGAATATTCAACCCATCTTGGAAATGGATCATAAATTTCTTGTGGATATGTTGTATCAAGTACTTTTAATAATATTTTTTTATCATTTAATTCAATTTCTTTTGTATATTCATCTTCAACATTTGGATCATATTCTTCAATAAACATATTATGTGTAAATTTTATTGTTATTGATGATTTCCCAACTCCTCCAGCTCCAAATATACCAATTCTTAAATCATAATCAAATGATTTATTATTTTCCATTTTTTTTTATTAATTTAAAAATGAAAAAAATGAAAACTTTTTTTTTTAAAATTTTTTTTTTGATAATTAAAAATCAAAACAAATAAATTGATTAAAACAAATTGAGAATAAGAAGATTGTCTGTTTAAAATATCATTTTACTTTTTCAAAAGTTTTTAAAAAACTTATTATCACATTAATAAACATTTTCCTTTTTTCTTTTTGTTTTGATTTTCTTTATTTTTTAATTCTTGAATTGCAAGAAGAGAAGCTTCATAAAATAATTGATTAAGATTTTCACCAGTTTTAGCAGAAGTTTCAATATATTTACAATTTAATTGTTTTGCTAATTCTTTTCCTTTTTTTGTTTTAACTTCTCTTTTTGTAAATAAATCACTTTTATTTCCAATTAAAATTTTTGGATAATCTTGAACATTAAGAATATTTTTAATTCTTTTATAATGATAATTTAAAATTTCACCAAAACTATATTTATCAATAATTGAATAAACTAAAACAAAAACTTGTGAAAATTCAACCCATCTTGGAAATGGATCACAAAATTCTTCTGGATATGCTGTATCAAGTACTTTTAATAATATTTTTTTATCATTTAATTCAATTTCTTTTATATATTCATCTTCAATAGTTGGATCATATTCTTCAATAAAAATATTATGTGTAAATTTTATTGTTATTGTTGATTTCCCAACTCCTCCAGCTCCAAATATACCAATTCTTAATTCATAATCAAATGATTTATTATTTTCCATTTTTTTTTATTAATTTAAAAATGAAAAAAATGAAAACTTTTTTTTAAAATTTTTTTTTTGATAATTATAAATTAAATCAAATAAATTGTTTAAAACAAATTGAGGATAAGAAGATTATCTGTTTAAAATATCATTTTACTTTTTCAAAAGTTTTTAAAAAACTTATTATCACATTAATAAACATTTTCCTTTTTTCTTTTTGTTTTGATTTTTAAATTTATTTGGATTTTTCTTCATTTCTTCAAATGCAAGAATAGAAGCTTCATAAAATAATTGATGAATATTTTCTCCAGTTTTAGCAGAAGTTTCAATATATTTACAATTTAATTGTTTTGCTAATTCTTTTCCTTGTTTAGTTTTAACTTCTCTTTTTGTAAATAAATCACTTTTATTTCCAATTAAAATTTTTGGATAATCTTGAACATTAAGGAAATGAAGAATTTTTTCATGAATTTCAAGAATTTCTTGAAAACTAGATTTATCAATAATTGAATAAATCAAAACAAAAACTTGTGAATATTCAACCCATCTTTGAAATGGATCATAAATATCACGAGGATATGCAGTATCAAGTATACTTGTGTATAATTTTTGATCATTTAATTCATTTAATCTTCTATATTCATCTTCAATACATGGATCTTGATATTCAATAAAATGATTAGTTATATATTTAACTGCTATTATTGATTTCCCAACATCTACCTTTCCAAACAATCCTATATTGAAATATAATCCTTCGTCATTCATTTTTGATTTCAAAAAAAGAAAAATGAAAAAAAATGAAAAAAATTTTTCTTTGATTTTTATTCTCAAAAATTTCAATCAAAATCCAAAAAAAAAAAAAATTACATCAATAAACATTTTCCTTTTTTCTTATGATATTTATTTTGGTATTTATTTGGATTCTTTTCCAAATCTTGAATTGCAAGAATTATTGATTCATAAAATAATTGATGAACATTTTCTCCAGTTTTAGCAGAAGTTTCAATAAATTTACAATTTAATTTCTTTGCTAATTCTTTTCCTTGTTTACATGTGATTCGTCTTTTTGTAAATAAATCACTTTTATTTCCAATTAAAATTTTTGGATAATCTTTTTTATTTTCATTTTTTTCAAGAAGATATCTTTTAATTAATTCATGAAAATAATTGATTTCTTTGAAACTAAATTTATTATCAACGGAATAAACCAAAACAAAAAAATCACTAAATTTCAAGCATCTTTTAATAATAATAGAATCCTCTTCACATCCTGCTGAATCAAGTATTTCGAATATTATTTTTTCATCATTTAATTCAATTTCTTTTCTGTAAGATTCTTCAATAGTTGGATCGTATTCTTGAATAAATTTTCCTAATAAAAACCTAATTAAAATTGTTGATTTTCCAACTCCTCCACTTCCATAAAGAACAATTCTTAAGTGAGGATTGTTCTGTTTTTTATTATTCATTTTTAAAAAAACAAATAAGAAGAAAAATGAAAAATCAATTCAAAAAAAAAAAATCAAAAATCACATCAAAAAACATTTCCCTTTCTTATTTTTCTTTTTCTTTTTCTTTTGATTTAGATTTTCTTCTTCTATTGTTTTCAATCTTTCAATTTCAAGAAGAATTGTTTCATAAAATAATTGATTAATATTTTCTCCAGTTTTAGCAGAAGTTTCAATAAATTTACAATTTAATTTCTTTGCTAATTCTTTTCCTTCTTTAATTGAAACTTCTCTTTTCATTGTTAAATCACTTTTATTTCCAATTAAAATTTTTGGATAATCTTTATCTTCAATATCAAGAATTCTTTTAATTCTTTCATCAAAATATTTAATTTCTTCAAAACTTTCTTTATAAGTAATAGAATAAATCAAAACAAAAATATTTGTTTCACGAACATAATTTGGAAATGGATCATAATGTTCTTCTTGGAGTGCTGTATCAAGAATAATGAATTTTATTTTCTTATCATTTAAATCATTTTTTTTTATATAAATATCAGTAATAGTTGGATCATAATCTTCAACAAAAATATCCTTTAAAAATCTTATTGTTATTGTTGATTTTCCAATTCCTCCACTTCCAAATATTCCTATTTTTATTTCTATTTCTTTATTTTCCATTTTTGTTATTTAAAAAAATAAATAAGAAGAAAAATGAAAAAAATGAAAAAATCAAAAATCACATCAAAAAACATTTTCCTTTCTTATTTTTCTTTTTCTTTTTCTTTTGATTTAGATTTTCTTCTTCTATTGTTTTCAATCTTTCAATTTCAAGAAGAATTGTTTCATAAAATAATTGATTAATATTTTCTCCAGTTTTAGCAGAAGTTTCAATAAATTTACAATTTAATTTCTTTGCTAATTCTTTTCCTTGTTTAATTGAAACTTCTCTTTTCATTGTTAAATCACTTTTATTTCCAATTAAAATTTTTGGATAATCTTTATCTTCAATATCAAGAATTCTTTTAATTCTTTCATTAAAATATTTAATATCTTCAAAACTTCTTTTATAAGTAATAGAATAAATCAAAACAAAAATATCTGTGTATTGCACATATCTTGGAAATGGATCATAATGTTCTTCTTGGGGTGCTGTATCAAGAATATAGAATAATATTTTCTTATTATTTAAATCATTTTCTTTTTTATATTCATCTTCAATAGTTGGATCATAATCTTCAACAAAAATATCCTTTGAAAATCTTATTGCTATTGTTGATTTTCCAACTCCTCCACTTCCAAATAATCCAACTTTTATTTTCATTTCTTTATTTTCCATTTTTATTATTTAAAAACAAAAAAATGAAAAAAAATGAAAAAAATGAAAAAAATGAAAAAAAT
This sequence comes from Anaeramoeba ignava, assembly GCA_028826165.1. Classification (NCBI taxonomy): domain Eukaryota; family Anaeramoebidae; genus Anaeramoeba; species Anaeramoeba ignava. The sequence goes on from JAPDFW010000100.1 coordinate 174,408, forward strand.
GAAAAAAAATGAAAAAAATGAAAATTTTTTTTTTGAATTAATAATAATTTGGAAATAAAATTAAATCAATTATTTAAAAAATGAGAAAATAAAGATTATTTGTTTAAAATTTAATTTTACTTTTTAAATTAATAATAATTTGGAAATAAAATTAAATCAATTATTTAAAAAATGAGAAAAATAAAGATTATTTGTTTAAAATTTAATTTTACTTTTTCTTGAATTAATAATAATTTGGAAATAAAATTAAATCAATTATTTAAAAAATGAGAAAATAAAGATTATTTGTTTAAAATTTGATTTTACTTTTTTTAAATTAATAATAATTTGGAAATAAAATTAAATCAATTATTTAAAAAATGAAAAATAAAGATTATTTGTTTAAAATTTAATTTTACTTTTCTTGAATTAATAATAATTTGGAAATAAATCAAATCAATTATTTAAAAAATGAGAAAATAAAGATTATTTGTTTAAAATTTAATTTTACTTTTCTTAAATTAATAATAATTTAGAAATAAATTAAATCAATTATTTAAAAAATGAGAAAATAAAGATTATTTGTTTAAAATTTGATTTTACTTTTTTTAAATTAATAATAATTTGGAAATAAATCAAATCAATTATTTAAAAAATGAAAAAATAAAGATTATTTGTTTAAAATTTGATTTTACTTTTTTTAAAAAAATCAAAATTCACATTAATAAACATTTTCCTTTTTTCTTTTTCTTTTTCTTTTGATTTAGATTTTCTTCTTTTATTGTTTTCAATCTTTCAATTTCAAGAAGAATTGTTTCATAAAATATTTGATTAATATTTTCTCCATTTTTAGCAGAAGTTTCAATATATTTACAATTTAATTCTTTTGCTAATTTTTTTCCTTCTTTAATTGAAATTTCTCTTTTCATTGTTAAATCACTATTATTTCCAATTAAAACTTTTGGATAATCTTTATCTTCAATATTAAGAATTCTTTTAATTCTTTCATCAAAATATTTAATATCTTCAAAGCTATGCTTATCAGTAATTGAATAAACTAAAACAAAAATATCTCTTCTTCTAATAGAACGTGAGAGTGTATCACCAAATTCTTCTTGATGAGATATATCAAAAATATTTAATTTTATTTTCTTATCATTTAAATTAATTTTATTTCTTTTTCATATTCTTCTTCAATAGTTGGATCATATTCTTCAATAAAAATATCTTGAATATATTTGATTACTATTCTTGATTTATAAGATCCATAACCTCCAACTATTCCAATTTTTATTTCCATTTCTTTATTTTCCATTTTTATTATTTAAAAACAAATATTTAAAAAAAATGAAAAAAATGAAAAAATGAAAAAAATCACATTAATAAACATTTTCCTTTTTTCTTTTTCTTTTGATTTTGATTTTTTAATTCAATTTCAAGAAGAATTGTTTCATAAAATATTTGATTAATATTTTCTCCAGTTTTAGCAGAAGTTTCAATAAATTTACAATTTAATTCTTTTGCTAATTCTTTTCCTTTTTCAATTGAAATTTCTCTTTTCATTGTTAAATCACTTTTATTTCCAATTAAAACTTTTGGATAATCTTTATCTTCAATATCAAGAATGTATTTAATTTCTTTATCAAAATTTTTAATAACTTCAAAGCTATGCTTATCAGTAATAGAATAAATCAAAACAAAAATATTTGTTTGACGAACATAATTTGGAAATGGATCATAACTGCTGTCTTGAGATGCTGTATCAAGAATATTGAATTTTATTTTCTTATTATTTAAATCATTTTTTTTTATATAAATATCATCAATAGTTGGATCATAATCTTCAATAAAAATATTCTTTAAAAATCTAGTTGTTATTGTTGATTTACCAACTCCTCCAACTCCAAATAATCCAATTTTTATTTCTATTTCTTTATTTTCCATTTTTATTATTTAAAAACAAAAAAATGAAAAAAATGAAAAAAATGAAAAAAAATGAAAAAAATGAAAATTTTTTTGAATTAATAATAATTTGGAAATAAAATCAAATCAATTATTTAAAAAATGAAAAAATAAAGATTATTTGTTTAAAATTTTATTTTACTTTTCTTAAATTAATAATAATTTGGAAATAAATCAAATCAATTATTTAAAAAATGAAAAAATAAAGATTATTTGTTTAAAATTTTATTTTACTTTTCTTGAATTAATAATAATTTGGAAATAAATTAAATCAATTATTTAAAAAATGAAAAAAAGATTATTTGTTTAAAATTTAATTTTAATTTTTTTGAATTAATAATAATTTAGAAATAAATTAAATCAATTATTTAAAAAATGAGAAAATAAAGATTATTTGTTTAAAATTTTATTTTAATTTTTTTGAATTAATAATAATTTGGAAATAAAATCAAATCAATTATTTAAAAAATGAGAAAATAAAGATTATTTGTTTAAAATTTTATTTTACTTTTCTTGAATTAATAATAATTTGGAAATAAAATTAAATCAATTATTTAAAAAATGAGAAAATAAAGATTATTTGTTTAAAATTTTATTTTACTTTTCTTGAATTAATAATAATTTAGAAATAAATTAAATCAATTATTTAAAAAATGAGAAAATAAAGATTATTTGTTTAAAATTTTATTTTAATTTTTTTGAATTAATAATAATTTGGAAATAAAATCAAATCAATTATTTAAAAAATGAGAAAATAAAAATTATTTGTTTAAAATTTAATTTTAATTTTTTTGAATTAATAATAATTTGGAAATAAAATCAAATCAATTATTTAAAAAATGAGAAAATAAGGATTATTTGTTTAAAATTTAATTTTAATTTTTTTGAATTAATAATAATTTAGAAATAAATTAAATCAATTATTTAAAAAATGAAAAATAAAGATTATTTGTTTAAAATTTTATTTTACTTTTCTTGAATTAATAATAATTTGGAAATAAAATAAATCAATTATTTAAAAAATGAAAAATAAAGATTATTTGTTTAAAATTTTATTTTACTTTTTTTAAAAAAATCAAAATTCACATTAATAAACATTTTCCTTTTTTCTTTTTCTTTTGATTTTGATTATTTTGATTTTCTTTTTGATTTTCTATTGTTTTCAATCTTTCAATTTCAAGAAGAATTGTTTCATAAAATATTTGATTAATATTTTCTCCAGTTTTAGCAGAAGTTTCAATAAATTTACAATTTAATTCTTTTGCTAATTTTTTTCCTTTTTCAATTGAAACTTCTCTTTTTGTAAATAAATCACTTTTATTTCCAATTAAAACTTTTGGATAATTTTCACAATCAAAAAATCTCTGAATTTTGTCATGAAAAAATTGAACTTCTTTCAAACTAAGTTTTCTAGTAATTGAATAAACTAAAACAAAAATATTTGATTCTTTGATCCAATTTTCAATAATTAGAGAATATTCTTCATTTCCTGCAGTATCAATAATTGAAAAATTAATTTGTTCATCATTTAAAGTTATTCTTTTTCGAAAAAAATCTTCAATAGTTGGATCATATTCTGGAAGAAATCTTTCATCAATAAATTTTGTTACTATTGATGATTTTCCAACTCCTCCAGCTCCAAAAATACACACTTTCACTTTTAATTCTTTATCATCCATTTTGATATTTTGATATTTTTTAAAAAGGAGAATAAAAAAATGAAAATGATTTTTTTTTTGAAAAATTTTTTATTTTAGAAATTTGAAAAGAATTTCACATTAATAAACATTTTCCTTTCTTCTTTTGATTTTGATTATTTTGATTTTGATTTTGATTTTGATTATTTTGATTTTGATTATTTTGATTTTGATTATTTTGATTTTGATTATTTTGATTTTGATTTTGATTCTTTTTTAATTCTTCAAATTCAAGAAGTAAAGATTCATAAAATATTTGATTAATATTTTCTCCAGTTTTAGCAGAAGTTTCAATATATTTACAATTTAATTCTCTTGCTAATTCTTTTCCTTCTTTACATGTGATTTGCCTTTTTGTAAATAAATCACTTTTATTTCCAATTAAAATTTTTGGATACTTTTTTTCTTCTTTTGAATAATCAGTAATTTTTTGATAAATAATTTTGATTTGATTAAAACTCAATCTATCAGTAATAGAATAAACCAAAATAATTCTATCACAATATTCAATAGAGTTATTAAATATAAATTCAGAATCATCACTTGTTGTATCAAGAATATAAATATAAATTGATTCATCATCTAAATCAAATTTTCTTCTAAATCTATTTCCCATTCCCATTTCTATTTCTTCAACAAATTCATTCATTAAAAATCTCATTATCATTGATGATTTTCCAACACCTTTGAATCCAAACAAACCAATTCTTATTTCTAAATCATTATCCATTTTTTTAATTATTAAATAAAAATAAAAATGAAAATGAAAATGAAAATGAAAATGAAAATATTTTTACTTTTTTTTTAGTTTAATTTTTGTTCTCAAAGTAAGAAAAAAAAAACAGAAAGAAAAGAAATTTTTTTTTTTTTGAGGAAAAATAAATGTTGATCTCCTTTTAAATCATTTTCTTTCTGAAAAATAATTTGTTTTTGTCATTTCTGAAAATTCAATTTTTGGAGGGAAAATATTAAGAAATCCATTGCATTTTGAAATTTCATTTTGAGTTTGAATATCATAATGTTTGAATTTAATTTCTTTAGATTGACAACCAATAATTGAAATTTGAGGGAATCTAACAACACCCGATTTTAAAGGAACAATTTTCCAGAATAAAGTATGTGATAGTTTCCTTTGGAATGTAAAGAAATATTTAGTTTTTCCAGCAATTAACCATTCAGAAAAATCAGCATTTAATTCCAAACAAAATTTTTTATCGATAGAATTTTGATTATTTGTTGAAAGAATAACTTTGATTGAGAAATCCTCTCCAAAATTAAAGGAAACAGGTCGATATATTGAGCAAATTACTTTTCTGGGTGTTTTTGATTGAAATAAATTGAGTGGATATGAAAAAAACTCCAAAATATCTGGTGGTGAATTTTCTTGTTTTGCAACTTGTTCCAATTGAGCTTTTTTAAAGTAAATGTAGAATTGAGATAATCCTTTCAAGGTTTTTGGTTTGTCTTCAAGATTCTTTTCAGAATTTGAGTCTAAAATTTCGGATTCGAAAACTTGATTATCGAATCCGAATAATTTTTTTGTGATCATTTTACTCTTTGGAATATTTTGATCTGAAATAAATCGTTTGGCAACTTTTTTGGAATTTGGAGTGCCATCCAAATTTTCTAAATTTTGGTATGTTTGTGGTTCTTGATCTTGTTGTGATTTATCGAAGTTTATTCTTTTCTGGTGATTTATAGTTTCTTCTCCACTTTTTTCTGAAAAAGACATATCTTTTGTTAAATCAATAATGCACCAATTTTCATTAGAAGTATTTGATGATCTGTTTGAAATGCTTTGATTATTTTCTGAAGTTTTGATTATTTTCTGAGTTTTGATTATTTTCTGAGTTTTGATTATTTTCTGAGTTTTGATTTAAACTGATAGAATTAAATACTGGTTCTGTTTTTTCATTTTCATTTTCATTTTCATTTATTTCATTTTCATTTTCATTTTCAATTACATTTATTTTTGTTTTTTCTTTATCTAAATCACTTTCTGTTTCGCTTTCAATATCACTTTCTGTTTCACTTTCAATATCACTTTCTGTTTGACTTTTAGTTACACTTTCACTTATACTTTCACTTTCAGTTTCATGTATTAAATCTATTTCTTGTTCTTGAAAATTAAAAAATAGTGAATTTTCTTCATTTTGTGAATTGAGGTTTGATTTTTCTTGATCTTGCAATTCTGATAAATTCAATTTCTCACGTTTTTCTTTCAGTTTGTAAACAAAAGAAATTTGTTGAGATGGTGCAATAACTGTTCCAATATTCAGAGCTTCTTTTGGCAAAGGAACACTTTCGTAAACAATTTTCTCATCATTTTGAATGATATCACTAATCATGATATTTTGATCCACAATTTCAATAGGAAATGAAACTTTTGATTCTAAAACAATTTGAACAAATTTGAAAAAATCCTTATCAATTTGTATATTTTTGACATTGGTCGAGATATCAAAGGGAACTTTTGTGTTGAGATTGTATTGATTCTGGAAGATTGTATGAAGATCTTTTGGTTCTTGTTTGGTGTAGTCGAATTTGATTTGGATGTTGTTTGATAATTCATGTTTTTCTTTTGGATTATCAAAATTGATGCCATTTTTAATTGGAATTGGAATTGGAATTGGAACAATAGGAAGAAAAAAAATAACTTCTTGATTCTTGGGAATATCTTTCATTTCAATTTTTGCTTCGTTATAAAATGGACTTTGTTTGGAAACTTTTATGCAAGTTAGAGGAATATTAATGGATGTGAATTTTTGTTCTTGATCTTTGATATAAATTGTGATTTGGTCTTTTTCTTGAAGAGAATCTGTTTTATTTCGAGAAATAGTTGAAAGTAAATGTTTGATATCGTGTGCTGAATAAATGGAAGCATTTGAAGATTCAATTTGTAAGTTTTGTTTTGGAAGAATTTGTATATTTGACGAAAAAATTTTGAGTGTTCCTGAATTAATTGAATCGTTTTGAGTTTTTATATTTGCTTGGATCACGCATGGTTTATTTGGTGAGAAAGACTCTGGTTGAAACAATTGGAAATCAAGGAATGAATTTTTTGGAGAAACTCGACAAAATGTATGATGTTGTTTTTGGTATTTTTTAACAACTCGAAGATTTCCCAAATAAAGTTTCAATTTCGAAAGGATAAATCTTCCTATTATATTTGAAATTTGAGAAAATTTCATTGAATTAGTTCCTGGTTGAAGAATAATCGTTGGTTTTTTGTCTTTGTCTTTTTTCTCGTTATTTTTGTCTTTTTCTTGAATTATTTCTTGAATTATTTCTTTTCCAATTTCAAATTTATATTCTCTTTTTTTGGGACTTGATTTTTCTTTCTTTGTGTTTTTGGAAGTAAGAATTAAGACTATTCTTTCACAAGAAAAAGGAACTCCAATTAAATTTGTAATTTCGCAATCAATATCAATAGGAAATCCTATTGGAACACTTTCTTGATTATGTGATTTTTTCAGTTCAATTTTGAATAAAGAATTTGTTGAATGAGTAAAAATACGTGCACAATTTTTAATTTTATTTTGTATATCAAGAATTATCAAGTTTTTCTCGTATTCTGGGTATTCAAAATTAGGAGAAAGACTAACAAGACGTGTGATGATATATTTGTCCCAACTATTCATTTTTGAATAACAAAGCAATAATTTTGGAATTAAATCTTTTGCAAGTGAAAACCAATTTTCTTCCATAAAATTTTGGAGTAATAATCGTAAAATTTCTTCTGCTTGAACAAATTTTTCATTAATTCTAAAAAGTAATAAATTGAATTAATTAAATTAAATTAATTGAATTAATTAAATAAAATAAAAATTAAATTAAATAAATTAAATTAAATAAATTAAATTAAATAAATAAATTAAATAAAATTAAATTAAATAAAAGGTAAATAAAATGTAAATAAAATGTAAATAAAAAGGTAAATAAATAAAATGTAAATAAAATAAATTAAAATAAATAAATAAAAAGGTAAATAAAAGGTAAATAAAATTAAATAAAATGTAAATAAAATGTAAATTAAAATAAATAAAAAGGTAAATAAAAGGTAAATAAAAGGTAAATAAAATGTAAATAAAATAAAGGTAAATAAAAGGTAAATAAAATAAAGGTAAATAAAAGGTAAATAAAAGGTAAATAAAAGGTAAATAAAAATGTAAAATAAAATGTAAATAAAAAGGTAAATAAAAGGTAAATAAAAGGTAAATAAAAGGTAAATAAAAAGGTAAAAAAAATGTAAATAAAAAGGTAAATAAAAGGTAAATAAAATGTAAATAAAAGGTAAATAAAATGTAAATAAAATGTAAATAAAAGGTAAATAAAATGTAAATAAAAGGTAAATAAAAGGTAAATAAAAGGTAAATAAAAGGTAAATAAAATGTAAATAAAATGTAAATAAAAGGTAAATAAAAGGTAAATAAAAGGTAAATAAAATGTAAATAAAAGGTAAATAAAATGTAAATAAAAGGTAAATAAAAGGTAAATAAAAAGGTAAATAAAATGTAAATTAAAGTAAATAAAAGGTAAATAAAAGGTAAATAAAAGGTAAATAAAATGTAAATAAAAAGGTAAATAAAAGGTAAATAAAAGTAAATAAAGATAAATTAAAAAGTAAATAAAAAGGTAAATAAAATTAAAGTAAATAAAAGGTAAATAAAAAGGTAAATAAAAGGTAAAATAAAAGGTAAATAAAATGTAAAATAAATATAAATATAAATTAAATTAAATTAAAGTAAATAAAAGGTAAATAAAATGTAAATAAAAGGTAAATAAAAGGTAAATAAAAGGTAAATAAAATGTAAATAAAAATTAAAAAATAAAAAGGTAAATAAAAGGTAAATAAAATGTAAATAAAATGTAAATAAAAGGTAAATAAAATGTAAATAAAATGTAAATAAAATGTAAATAAAAGGTAAATAAAATGTAAATAAAAGGTAAATAAAAGGTAAATAAAAGGTAAATAAAAGGTAAATAAAAGGTAAATAAAAGGTAAAATAAAATGTAAATAAAAGGTAAATAAAATGTAAATTAAATGTAAATAAAAGGTAAATAAAAGGTAAATAAAAAGTAAAAAAATAAATATAAATATAAATTAAATTAAATTAAATAAAATGTACATATATGCATTTGCTAGATCAATTTCAAGTTTTTGAGCAGAATGTGTTCTAAGTTTATTTGATTGACTATACTTATTAATTGTTGATTGAGTAAGAGATATATAAAAGAGCCAAAATTCATTATCATTTTGGAAAGCTTGTTGAATCTTAATATTTTCTGCAAAAAATTTATTAAAAATAGAATTTGTAATAGGATCTGCTGATTGTATTGATTTAGGGATTTGTTTTTCAAGAACAAAAATAGAAAGCTTCCGAGCAAGTTCAACTTTTCCAACCAAATGTTTAAGAGAGAAAATTAAATCACGAACAAAAATATCGAGCTGACCTTGCATAGCAAATAGTTGTTTGGCTTCATTTTCAGGAAGTAAAGCAAGAGGATTTTCAAGAGTGCATGCACTTATGATATCAAACGAAGATGAAATTGCCCAAATTGTACTGAAAATGGGAGTGAAATTTGTGTTTAGAAGAAGTTCTCTCTTCATGGATTGAATAAAAATTAAACCGTGTTTTGCAAGATCTTTTAATAAGCGTTTTTTGAGGAAAAGTTTTGATTTTCTTATCATAATGTATAAACGACAATCAAATTCTGTGATTTTCTTTGATAGAAGAAGATCTCGATAAGGTTTTGCATTTTCTGATAAAATATTTATTCCCCAATAAGGTGAATTTTCTGATACAAATTCTTGAAATAATTGACCTTTGTTTTTCTTTATTATTGCTTGATTTTCTTTTATTAAATTATTTGTATTGTTTGTTTTGTTTTTATAAAAATTAATTGTTTCTTTGAGTAAAATTTCTAGTTTATCATATTGTTTAACAGCTTTTTCGATGAGATCAAATTGTTCGAATAAAAATGCTTTTTGTTCCTTTTTTTAAATTTAAATTTATTTATAAAATTCATTTATAAATTTAAAATTTATTTAAAATTTCATTTATAAAATTCATTTATAAAATTAAAATTAAAATTATAATTAAATTTAAATTTGAAATTAAAAATATATTTTTTACTTTTGCTACAAAAATATCAAAAAAATCTGCTTCTTTTTTATCTTCCATTTCAAGAATCTTCATTGAAATATTTTCCTTTCTTTGACCAAAAGCATTACAAATATTAGATTGAAATTTAGAAAGAAAATCAGCCCAACTAGGATCTTCAGCAGAAAAATCACCACCTTCTTGAAATTGAACAACTCTAACATGAGAACATCTATTTTTAACAGTAACTTCTTTTTGGAGTAAATCGTATATTTTTTTTTGTCTGCGTGAAGCAAACATTTTATTGCCGCTATAATAAGTAACAGTTGCAAATAAAATGAGCCAATCGACTCTAAGTGAATTCTTGTTTTCCCACCATATTTTAAGTTGTGGTTTAATTGATTTCTTAAATAAATTTGTTTCGTCGCATTTGAATACATAAAGATATAAAAATGGTTCTTGTTCTTGTTTTTTGCTTGTGTTTCTTGTTGATATTATGTTACGATCAGTTATAAATTGTGGGTTAATTGTCATTGATTCATAAATTTTATCTCTTCTTCTTGAATTAATATTTGTAAGTGGAAAATGTTTTTGAAGTGATATTGAAACATCTTTCCAAACATCTGAAACGTCTTCAACTAATTAATATTAAATTAAATATTAAAATAAATATTATATTAAATATTAAAATAAATATTAAAATAAATATTATATTAAATATTAAATTAAATATTAAATTAAATATTAAATTAAATATTAAATTAAATATTATATTAAATATTATATTAAATATTAAATTAAATATTATATTAAATATTATATTAAATATTATATTAAATATTAAATTAAATATTAAATTAAATATTATATTAAATATTAAATTAAATATTAAAATAAATATTAAATTAAATATTAAAATAAATATTATATTAAATATTAAAATAAATATTAAATTAAATATTATATTAAATATTAAATATTATATTAAATATTATAAATTAAATATTTAAATTAAATATTATATTAAATGTCAAATAAATATTATATTAAATATTATATTTAATATTAAATATTATATTAAATATTATATTAAATATTATATTAAATATTATATTAAATATTAAATTAAATATTATATTAAATATTAAATTAAATATTAAATTAAATATTAAATTAAATATTAAAATAAATATTATAATAAATATTATATTAAATATTATATATTATATTAAATATTATTTGTTATTTTTAAACAAACCAAATATAATTGGATTTTGCATTAAATTTATTTTATTTTTAATTAATTAATTAATTAGAAAAAAATGAAAAAATGAAAAATGAAAAAATGAAAAAAATATTTTTTTTTTTAAATTTTTTTTAAATTTTTTTTTTCATTTTTTTCCTTTATTCTTTTTAAATGTTACCAAAATATTGCAAAAAAGAAATTTCTCCAACTGATAATATTAATATTTGTTTTATTGGAGATGGTAAAAATCAAATTTAAAAACAAAAAAAAATTTCAAAAAAAAAAATTAAAAAAAAAAAACAATTTTCATTTTATAAAAGATGGGGTCGGAAAAACAACTTTAATAAACACATTTATAATTAAGCATTTTCCTTTACAAGTATCAAATACAAAATTTCCAAATTAAAATATTTAAGAAAACATATTCATTTATGGATATAATAATGATAGGTTCCTGACATTTTATTAGAATCCAAAATTCCAAAAGATTCCTCTCATTTCGAAAACATACTTACAATCATGGATACAACAACAAAAAGACTAGAATCAATGTATGCAAAGATGTCTGCATGTGATGTGCTTTGTCTTCTTTATTCCAAAGATAACTATGAGTCTTTTTTTCAAGTTGAAAATTATTGGATTCCTTTAATCAAAAAATTGAACCTTTTAAAAATACCTATTATTCTTATTGAGACAAAAGCTGATTTAAAATCACAAACAAAAAAAATCACAAAAGAAAATATAGAAACATTATTACGCAATGAACCAGTATTTTATTGTTCTTGTTTTGCTTGTTTTTCTTCCAAATTAATTTCCGTTGAAATTTTTTAGATTTTTGAATTTTGTGCAAGTTGTTCATCAAGAGAACTTGATTCTGTTGATCAAGTCTTTTATATGATTGAGAAATCATGTATTTATCCTCGATTCTTGTTATATGACCTTTCAAAGCAGGTTTAGATCTCTTTATTTTTGTTCAATTTTGGAATTGCTTATTTTTTTTAATTACTTTTTTTAATTTAGAATTTAACAAAAAAAGCTGTTGAAGTTTTTCAAGAAATATTTAATCAAATTGACCAAGATAAAGATAATTTACTTTCAAATCAAGAAATTTCAAAACTTGAAGTATTTTTGATTGAAAATTTTAAAAAAAAATTTAAATCAAATTAAATTAAATCAAATCAAAAAAAAAAGTCTTTTGTTTTTCAATCAACATTAAAAGATCAAGAAGTTCAAGGAATATTATCAGTTATTAAACAAAATTATCCGAATGGAATAACAAATGAAAAACTTAATTTTCAAGGATTTTTATTTTTAATGAAAATATTTATTGAAAATGATGCAAATGAAACAACTTGGATGATTTTAAATAAATTTAATTTTCGGAAAAATTTAACGAAAAAAAAACATTTAAATAATTTAAAGTATATCAAAAAATCAAATAATTAAATATAAAAATGATTTAATTTGGAAATATTTATCAAATAATCAAATAATTAAATAATCAATCAAAAAGTGTTAAAGAAGAAAGTGGAAAGGTTAGAAATGAAAATAATAATAACAACAAATTTTAAAGAAATTTAATCAAAAGAAAAAAAAAATTTCTTTTTAAAATGAAAAATCAAAAGATTTTCGAATTAAATTCAAAAGGAATTCAATTTCTATTAAATTTATTCAAGAAACATGATCAAGATAATGATGGAGCATTAAGTAGATTAGAATTAAAAAATCTTTTTGAACCAATTGGAGGAATAATTTGGCCAGATAATTTTCAAGAAAATTCAATAAAAAATGATTCAGGAAATTTAACTTTAACTGGATTTCTTTCCCAATGGCAGTAAAATATAAATGATCCAAAAAAAAAGGATTTTATTTTAAGGATTAATTGATTGAATGATAAATTTATTTTCATTTTTATTTTCATTTTCATTTTCATTTGAACTTGATTTAGATTAAGTTTAATGCTTGATCCTCAATTAACTATTAATTATTTGCATGAATTGGGTTTAGATTTTCCAACACTTGATTTTATTTCAGTTTGTAAAAATAGGAATGTGGATTTTCAATCTAAACAAATTTTAAGAAATGTTTTGGTTGCTTTTGTTATTGGAAAACAAAAAACTGGAAAATCTTCTATTCTTAATGGTTTAATTGGAAATCCTTTTGATCCAACTTATATTCCAACAACAAAGATCAGAAATACTATAAATGAAGTTGATATTGGAGGAAGAACAAAATATCTTATTGTATATAAAAATTAAATTGAAATTTAAAATTAAATTCAAATGAAATTAAAATGAAATGAAATTTTAAAAAAATTAAATTGAAAATAAATTTAAAATGAAAAATAAATTAAAATGAAATTCAAATGAAATTAAAATGAAATTAAAATGAAATTTAAAATGAAATTTGAAATGAAATTTAAAATGAAATTCAAATGAAATTCAAATGAAATTTAAAATGAAATGAAATAAATTTAAAATTAAAATTAAATTCAAAATGAAATTTGAAATGAAATGAAATTAAAAATTAAAATGAAATTTATTATTTAAATTCAAATTCAAAAAAAGTTATGCGAAATTCCAGAAAAAAGTGTTTCAAATTTATTAAAATTCCCAGATTTCTGGAAACAATGTGATATTATATGCTTAGTTTATGAACAAGATAATATGGAATCATTTTATTTTATTGAAGAACTTTTATCTTTTTTTGAAAAAAAACCTTGCATTTTAATTCAAAACAAAACAGATTTATCAGATTTTTCAAAAAATAAAAAAGAAGAAATTCAAAAAATCTTTGAGAAAAAGAAAATTAAAGAAGATTCAATATTAAAAGTATCAATGAAAACTGATCAACATATTGAAGATTTTTATACAAAAATAGCAAAAACAATTTTAAATCGGTAAAAAAAATTTATATTTAAAATTTATATTTAAAATTTATTTAATTTTAATTTAAAAAAATATTTAGTTGGGATTATATTATTACTCAAAAAAGTTCTTTTGGTTGGGGTACTGGTTTATTAATTGGAATTGCTTTAGTTATTACAGTTTATCAAGTTTCAAAAAAAATGAACAAGAAAAAGTGAAAACAAAAACAATCAAAAAACAAAAACAATCAAAAATCAAATTTTTCTTTTCTTTTCTTTACTTTTTCTAAAACTTAAATAAATTCAAAAAAAAAAACAATTTTAGTTTACTTTCTCTTTTTAAAAAAAGTGGAACAAAAAATTTGTTTTAATTTTAAATTTTTTGTTGAGTATACAAATTATTTTATTCTTTCTAATGATTAATTTACTAATTAATTAATTAATTTACTAATCAATTAATTCTTTTTTTTTCTTCTTCTTTTAATTAATTTTTGGTTTTTCTTGAATTTTTTGTGAATGATTTTGATTTGGTTTTGGATTTAGATTATCATTATTAATTTTATTTGAATTATTATCATTATCAATTATTTCATTTCCATTTCCATTTCCATTTCCATTTTTATTTTTATTTTTATTTTTATTTTTATTTTTATATTGATTTTGATTTTGATTTTGATTTTGATTTTGATTTTGATTTTGATTTTGATTTTGATTTTGATTTTGATTTTGATTTTGATTTTGATTTTGATTTTGATTTTGATTTTGATTTTGATTTTGATTTTCATTTTGATTTTGATTTTGATTTTGATTTTGATTTTGATTTTTATTTTGATTTTGATTTCCATTTTCTTTTTCTTTTTGATTTTCATTTTGATTTTGATTTTGATTTTGATTTTCAAATAAATTTTTGTTTTTGATTTTTTGATTTTGATTTTTGATTTTGATTTTGATTTTGATTTTGATTTTGATTTTCATTTTGATTTTGATTTTGATTTTGATTTTGATTTTGATTTTGATTTTGATTTTGATTTTGATTTTGGTTTGATTTTGATTTTGATTTTGATTTTCTTTTTCTTTATTTTCAAAACTTTTTGATAAATTTTTAATTAAATTTATTTGATTTTCATTTTTATTTTTTTCATTTATTTTATTTTGATTTTGATTTTCATTTATATTTTCATTTTATATTCTATATTTTCATTTATATCTATATTTATATCTATATTTTCATTTATATCTTCATTTATATTTTCATTTATATTTTCATTTATATCATTTTCATTTATATTTTCATTTATATTTTCATTTAACACTTTCAGATCCCATTCATCTTTTGGAACATTTCCTTGAAAATGGTCATTTGGGATATTTCCTTGAAAATCATCCTTTGAAACATTTTCCTTTAAATCACTAAATTTATGTTGATCAAGAGTAAAATCAAAATCAAAATTAACAAAATTTTGAGAAGAAGATCTATTTTCATGAGAAAGTTTTTCAAGTTCTTTTTATTTTTATAAGCTGAACGAGACTTAAGATTAATATCACCCAATGATTTGTTTTTCTTGTGACCTAAAGGAAATTTTCTAGTTGTTCCTTCTAATAATCTACCAATTGAATCTTTTCCTAATTCGAATGCAAATTGAAGAGGTGTTTTACCATCTGAATTGGAAATATTTGGATTTGCTTTACTTTTAATAAGTAATTCCACAAGCTTAAAATTTCCTCTAATAACAGCTTTATGAATTGGTGTCCATTCCTTAAATTAAGTGTTCATAAACGAGAAAAACTTGTTAATATATTTTATATGTTTTTTTAATTTTTGTTAATTTTTGTTAATTTTACATTTTTATCTTGATGATTAACATCTGCTCCATGTGATATTAATATCTGAATTAAACGTAATTGGGAATTGGAACCACATGCAATATGTAATGGTGTACTATTCTGTTTTGATATTATTGAATAAAAAGTTGAATTTTATTGTTAAATTTTTCATTTTAAATGAATAACTTTTTTCTTCAATTTTAACAAAAAAAAGATAAATTTTTTTACATCAAAATTTGTTGAATTTACATTTGCTCCTTTTTGAAGTAATTCAAGACATGCAGAAACATTTCCTGATTCACAACAGAAATGTAAAGGAGTATTTCCCTAAATATTTATATATTTTGAATATTTTTATTATTTATATATTATGAATATTTTTATTAATAATATTTTGAATATTTTGAATATTTTTAATTTGAATATTTTAAATATTTTTATTCTGAATAATTTGAATATTTTTAATCTGAATATTTTTAATTTGAATATTTTTATATTTTGAATATTTTTAATTTGAATATTTTTATTATTTATATATTTTGAATATTTTTATTTTGAATAATTTGAATATTTTTAATTTGAATATTTTTATTAATAATATTTTGAATATTTTTATTTTGAATATTTTTAATTTGAATATTTTAAATATTTATATTCTGAATAATTTGAATATTTTTATATTTTGAATATTTTGAATATTTTGAATATTTTTTTACACAATAATCTTTTTGATTATAATCTGCTCCCTTTTCAATTAAAAATCGAATAATACTTGCAGAACAAATTTGTGCTGCTGAATGTATTGGTTGCCATCCCTAAAAGAAATATATAAAGGAAATAATAAATCATTGAATTATTTTTTTTTGAAAATTTTTTACAGTTCTAGTTTCATTTTTAACATTTGCTGAATGTGAAACTAAAATTTCTAATAAT
The DNA here is from genome assembly GCA_028826165.1 of Anaeramoeba ignava. Lineage (NCBI taxonomy): Eukaryota > Anaeramoebidae > Anaeramoeba > Anaeramoeba ignava. The sequence goes on from JAPDFW010000100.1 coordinate 191,019, forward strand.
TCAACAGAACAATTTGGATTTGAACAAGCATAATTTATTGGAGTTGCTCCCTATTAATAATCAATAAAAAAATTATTAAAATATTCTAAAATAGAAAAGAAAAGAGAAATTTACATTCTAAATTAAATATTAAATATTAAATTATTATTAAATATTATTAAATATTATTAAATATTAAATATTAAATATTAAATATTATTAAATATTAAATATTAAATATTAAATATTATTAAATATTAAATATTAAATATTAAATAAATATTATTAAATATTCAAATATTATTAAATATTATTAAATATTCAAATATTATTAAATATTATTAAATATTCAAATATTAAATATTATTAAATATTAAATATTAAATATTAAATATTAAATATTATTAAATATTAAATAATATTCAAATATTATTAAATATTATTAAATATTCAAATATACTTTGTTTTTTATATTTGTTTGTGCTCCAGAAAAAATTAGAGTTTTTGTCATTTCTAAATCTGCTAATTTACAACTAATATGTAATGGAGTATCTCCCTTTATTTTGATTAATTCAAATTATTTTTAAAAAAGATTTTTTTGTATTTTTAAAAAAATTTTTTTGTTTTTTTAGTTTAGTTTGCTAATCAAAAATTTAAAGAAAATAAAAAAATAAATCATTTTAAAAAGAAAATACATTTGGTCCAGGAAAATCAACTGGAGCTTTATATGATAAAAATAATTGAAGAATTTGTAATTTTTTAGAAAGAATTGTAAAATGAATAACAGGAACTCCCTTTAATAAAAATAAGAATAATTTTCAATAAGTTTTTCTTAAAATTGTTTTTTAATTTCTTTTCATTTTCTTTTTACATTCTATTTTTTAATTTATTTTTTTAATTTATTTTGTTTTTTACTTTCTCAATTTTTTATTTTTATTTTTATTTTTATTTTTTTATTTTTTTACTGAATCTTTTTTTTGAAAATCAATTTTATTATTTTCAAGTAACTTTTTTAATTTTATTGTGTCTCCTTTTTGAATACTTTTAAAAACATTATTTCCCATTTAAAATAAAAATAAAAATAAATGAAAAATGAAAAATGAAAATTGAAAATTCGAAAAAAAAAATTTTTTTTATTGAATTTGGATTAAATCTAAATTAAATCTAAATAATTTAATTATAAATTTAATTATAAATTCTGAAATAAATTTAATTATAAATTCTGTTTTTAAATTGTTTTTAAATTGTTTTTAAATTGTTTTTAAATTGTTTTTAAATTGTTTTTAAATTGTTTTTAAATTGTTTTTAAATTGTTTTTAAATTGTTTTTAAATTGTTTTTAAATTGTTTTAAATTGTTTTTAAATTGTTTTTAAAATGTTTTAAAGTTTTAAATTGTTTTTAAATTGTTTTTAAATTGTTTTTAAATTGTTTTTAAATTGTTTTTAAATTTAATTATAAATTCTGTTTTAAAATTGTTTTTAAATTGTTTTTAAATTGTTTTTAAATTGTTTTTAAATTGTTTTTAAATTGTTTTTAAATTGTTTTTAAATTGTTTTTAAATTGTTTTTAAATTGTTTTTAAATTGTTTTTAAATTGTTTTTAAATTGTTTTTAAATTGTTTTTAAATTCTGTTTTTAAATTGTTTTTAAATTGTTTTTAAAATTGTTTTTAAATTGTTTTTAAATTGTTTTTAAATTGTTTTTAAATTTAATTATAAATTGTTTTAAAATTGTAGATTGTTTTTAAATTGTTTTTAAATTGTTTTAAAATTGTTTTTAAATTGTTTTTAAATTGTTTTTAAAGTTTTAAATTGTTTTTAAAGTTTTAAATTGTTTTAAAGTTTTAAATTGTTTTTAAAGTTGTAAATTGTTTTTAAAGTTGTAAATTGTTTTTAATTGTTGTAAATTGTAATATAAAATTTAGTATCTATAACCTCTTCCACGATATCTTCTTCCACGATATCCTCTTCCACGATATGGAGAATATCGATAAGAACGACCTCTAGTTCTTCTTGAATTTATAAGGATTTCTTGAAGTTCTTTATGAGTAGATGTATAATATCTTGGACGATTTCCTCTTCCTCTTCTATAACCACCATAATAAGAATAAGGATAAGAATAAGGATATCGATAAGAAAATCTTGAAAGAACTGCAACTTCATCCATTTTTTTTGAATCACGAATAAAATTCAACCACGAAAAATCATTGAGTTGATAAAAAATAACAGCATCTTCTGATTCAGTTAAAAATTGAGAATCCATTTCTTTAATTTCATCTGTATAAAAAAATTCAACTAATTTCTCAATTGTTTTATATGATTTGTTTGAATAATCATGAACTGAATCTGAACTATCTTGAACACTTATAAACATTGATTTGAAAAGATTGCTTCTTGTTGTCAAAACAAATTTGTGTGCTTTGATTGGTTTCTCATCAACAATAATTGTAAAATCTTTGCCTTTTTCATCCAAATAAAGTCTTTTCATTGCTTCCATTATATCTTTTTTCTTGTTTTTCTTGATTAAATCGGGTTTTTTCAACTTCTCACAAAAATCCTTAACAATTTCTTCATTTTCAATTTCTCCTGTGTAAATAAAATTCCTAAAAACTAATACTTCATGAATTGTTTTACTTTTGAAAACTTCATAAATTTGATTAATATCATAAATTTCAAGTCGCGAAAAAATCCAACATTTATGAAATCCAATACTTGAATCAATTGTTGAAATGTGAATATCAAATGATTCTAAACATTCTAATACTTCTTTAAGATCAGAAATAATACTAAAATATTGATCGATAAATTCATACAATTTCGTTAAATTATGTTCACCAATTGATCGATAAATATTTTTCACTGCTTGATCTCCATCTTTTATATCTGGGGTATCTATGTTTACTTCTTCAAACTTGATTTTATATGAATATGAATATATATATATATATGTATAAAAAATATTTTTCTTTTATTTGATTTTAATAAATACTTTTTTTGGTTTTTCTGCTCCATAATCAAATAATAATTTGAAAATCTTAAATGGTGTAAATTTTTTCATACAAACAAGAAGTGGTGTTATTTTCTTTTGGGAATTGAAATTGTATTTTTATTTAGTAAAAAAAAATTATTTGTTGTTTTTTTGTTGTGATTTTGATAAATTTACACTCTATTTATTTTTTTTGATTTGTATTAGTTTATTTATATACTTATATATTTAGAAAAGGAATGAAAAAAAAAAGTTTACATTCTAAAATTAGAAAAACAATTTGAGTTTATTATTATTATTATTATTATTATTATTATTATTCAAAAATATTTATTTTTTTTTTCTTTTAAATAAAACTAACATCTGTTAAATTTGGATCTGCTCCATTTTTAAGTAAAAGTTCTAAAGTATCAAAGTTTTCATGAGAACAAGCCATATATAAAGGTGTAATTCCCTAAAATAAAATCATTTATATTAACTAAAAATTAAAAATAATTTTTTTAATACTTACATTCTAATAAATTTTTAAAATTAAAATTAAAATTAAATTTAAATTGAAAAATTTTTCTTTTTATTATTTACTTCCTTTTTATTTTCATTATTATTTTCATTATTATTTTCATTATTATTTTCATTATTATTTTTATTATTATTTTCATTATTATTTTTATTTTCATTATTTTTATTATTATTTTTATTATTAATTTTACATCTTGTTTATTAATATCCACTTTATGATCTAATAATAACTGAACAATTTCTGGATTATCTTTTTGAGAGCAAACAAAATGGAGAGTATTACATTGCTAAAATTATATAAAAATTATTTTAAAATCTCAAATTTAATGAATATTTAAAAATGACAAAATTTACATTCTATTTTTATTTTTTCCAAAAAAAAAATAAATATAAATTTGAAATTTTTCTTTTATAATAATACAGTCTAATCATTTCCAAATAAAAACAAAAACAAAAACAATTAGAAATGAAATTGTTTTTGTTTTCCAAAATAATTTCAAACAGTTAAAATATTAGGATCTGCTCCATGTTTTAATAATAAAGAAATTAATTCTTTATTAGGTTCTCTTATTCCACATATATAATGAAGTGGAGTTCGATTCTAAAAGAAATTTTATTTTTTTTTTTGGTATTAAATTACTTCTATTAAATAATTGATTTTTTATTGTATTACCTTTGATTCATCCTAAAACAAAAATTTGAAGAAAAGAAAGAAAAAATTAAAATCTAAAAATGAAAAAAAAAAAGAGAATAATAATGATTAATAAATTTTACACATTGAACATTTGGATCAGCTCCATGTTCTAATAAAAATTTAATGCAATCAATATTTTTCATATTTTTGCAAAGAATATGTAATGGTGTAAATCCCTTTTTCATAAATAAATAATATTAATATAATAAAAAATTTTTTTTTATTTTTAATAATCTTTATTTACAACCTTAAAAAGAAAAAGATTAATTTAGATTAATTTAAATGGAAAATTTTTCCTTTTTTTTTTAATATTAAATGTTAAATTTACAGTCTAGAAAAATAATAAAAATGAATAAAAATCAAACAATTCAAATTCTTAAAACAAATTTACAGATTTTTTGTTTATATCTAATTTGTAATCAAGTAATAACTGAAACATTTCCAACTTAGGATTTAAAGATGATGCCAAATGAAAAGCATTCTCTTGCTAATAAATAAAATAATTATTTTGATTTGATTAAAAAAAAACCATTTTAAGAAATTTATAAAAAATAAATCTTTTTTACTTGCTTTAAATTTTTTAATAATTTTTTTTCAAATTTAATAATAAATTTTCTTTCAGAAAGAAAAAATGAAATATAAATCTAAATACGTTCTAAAATTTTTTAAAAAATAAATAATAAATTAATTGAATATATTATTTTATTTATTTTTAATCATCAAAATTATGAATTACATTTAATGTATCAATATTAGCTCCAGAAGATATTAAATATTGAATAGTTTCCATAAATCCTGAAACGAAAGCAACATGTAAAGGAGTTCTTCCCTAATATCCATTTTAAATTATTTTAAATTAAATTTCAATAAATAAAAATAATAAAAATATCATTTTACAGCCTAAAAATAAAAATAAAAATAAAAATTTTATTAACAAAAATTGTTTTTTTTTGGAATTGATTCAATAATAATTTTTATTTACATACTAAAATTATTATTAAATTTAAAATTATTATTAAAATTATTTTGAAAAATAAAAATACATCTTTTGCATTAATATATGATCCAGAATCAACTAAAAATTTAATAATTTTAAGATTATCTTGATTTCTGCATGCAATATGAAGAGGTGTTTGCTAATAAAATTTAAATTAAAATTTATATATTTTTTTAATAATAATAAATTGATTTTGAAAAATTTACAATATTTTCAATCTATAATTTTAATATATATAAATATGTATTAAATTTAAATTTAATAAAAAACACAAAAAAAATTGATTAAAATTTAACATTTTCATATTTAAGAATTGCACCATGTTCAACAAGTAATTTAATAATTTCAAAATTTTTCTTTTGACTTGCAGCACAAAGTGGTGTAAAATTCTAATAAAAAAATTAAAAGAGAAAATTAATAAATTTCTATAAATAAATAAGATTATCTATTAGTTGTTTACATCCTTTTAAAAAAGAATAAATTATAATTTTCAAAATCAAAATCAAAAATCAAAAATATTATATTATATTATATTATACATCATTTCCATTTACTTTAGCTCCATATTCTAAAAGAAATTTTACAAGTTCTAATTTTTCTTGTAAGCATGCAACATGTAAAGGTGTTTTTCCCTAATATCCATTTTAAATTAAATTAAATTAAATTAAATTTGAATAAATAATAATATTATTTTACACTCTAAAAAATTTTATTTTATTAACAAAAATTGTTTTTTTTTGGAATTGATTCAATAATAATTTTTATTTACATACTAAAATTAATATTATTATTAAATTTAAAATTATTATTAAAATTATTTTGAAAAATAAAAATACATCTTGTGCATTAATATCTGATCCAGAATCAATTAAAAATTTAATCACTTCAATATTATCTTGATTTCTGCATGCAATATGAAGAGGTGCTTGCTAATAAAATTTAAATTAAAATTTATATATTTTTTTAATAATAATAAATTGATTTTGAAAAATTTACAATATTTTCAATCTATAATTTTAATATATATAAATATGTATTAAATTTAAATTTAATAAAAAACACAAAAAAAATTGATTAAAATTTAACATTTTCATATTTAAGAATTGCACCATGTTCAACAAGTAATTTAATAATTTCAAAATTCTTCTTTTGGCATGCAACACAAAGTGGTGTAAAATTCTAATAAAAAAAATTAAAAGAGAAAATTAATAAATTTCTATAAATAAATAAGATTATCTATTAATTGTTTACATCCTTTTAAAAAAGAATAAATTATAATTTTCAAAATCAAAATCAAAATCAAAATCAAAATCAAAATCAAAATCAAAAAAATATTATATTATATTATACTTCATTTCCATTTACTTTAGCTCCATATTCTAAAAGAAATTTTACAAGTTCTAATTTTTCTTCGTAACATGCAACATGTAAAGGTGTTTTTCCCTAATATTTAAATTAAATTTCAATAAATAATAATAATAATATTAATATTATTTTACACCCTAAAAAATAAAAATAAAAATAAAAATAAATATAAATATAAAAATAAATATAAAAATAAAGTTTGTTTTTTTGGAATTGAATTAAATTAATGATTCTTTTTCTTCAAAAATAAAATCAATACAAAATTTTCATTAATATCTGATCCAGAATCAATTAAAAATTTAATCACTTCAATAGATTGAAATTTGCATGCTTTATGAAGGAAATTCAAAGGCTTAAATAAAAACAAACAAACAAGTTAATAAAAAAAATAATTAATTTTGAAAAAAAAAATACAAATCTCCTCTTTATAATTTTTTGATAAGAAAAAAAAAAGGTATAATAAAATGATTATTAAAATTTAACATTTCTAAAAATAAATAAATAAATAAATTTGTTATTACATAACCATCATCAGAACTTTTTAATTGTATTCCACTATCAATAATTTCTTTATAAATTTCTAAATTATTTGAATATTTAATCAAAATTCTTAAAGGTGTCCATATCTAAAATTGAAAAATAAATTTAATATTAAATTAAAAAATTTTACTTTTTATTTCAAAAAAAAGAAGAAGGAATTTTAAATTTACAAACTTTTTAAATTATTTCAAGATATTTTCAATTAATTAGAATTAGAATTAGAATTAAAAGAAGAAGATTTAATCTCTTTTAATTTTCTTCAAAAAGAAAAATTTACTTTCTTTTATTATAATTATTATTAATAAATTTCCAAAAATAAAAGAAAATAAAAGAAAATAAAAAAAAAGCTTTTTTATTATTACAGTTTCACTTTCAGGATCAGCTTGATACTTAATTAATAATCTAACAAGTTCTAGATTATTTTGTTTACAAGCAAAATGTAAAGGTGTCATTTTCTATTTAAATTAAAAATTAAAAATTAAAAATTAAATGAAAAGATTCTGAAAATTATTTAATATTTACAAACTAATTTTATATTTTATATTTTATCATTGAATTTTTTTAAATATTAAATAGGAAATGAAGTGAAAGATAAAAATTTATAATTTACATTCTAAAAAAAAAACGAAAACAAAATTTTTTTTTTAAAATTTTAAGTTGAAAAAAAATAATTTTTCTTATTTAAAATTTGTTTACATTTCCCCAATTAATTGTTTTAATACATTCTGATTTTAACAATACTTCGATAATTTCCAAATTTTTATTCCTTTGGCAAGCTAATAATAATGGGAAAGTATTCTAAAAAAAATTAAGAAGAATAAAAACTATTTAATAATTTTTTTTTCAAACTAAAATGATGAAAAAATTTGAAGAATTATATTTTACAGTCTAAAAACAAAATAAAACGAAACGAAATGAAATAAATAAATGATTTTTTTCTTCATCAATATTTTTACATTCTTTCAATAAGAAAATTAAGAAGATTAAAAAACTATAATTTGAATTATAATTTTATAATTATACATCATTTATAAAAGGAACCATAAAATATTCTAAAATTTCTTTCATAACAGGAATTGATTGTTGAAATTCACATGCAACATGAAAAGGAGTTCTTCCCTAAAATTTTATTAAAAAAACAAAAGAATAATTTCAATAAATATAAATATATATATTATTATTAAAACTATTTTGGAATTTACTAACTATAATTAATTCAAATTTAATTAATAAAACAAAGGAAACGAAGAATTTTAATTGATTTCAAACATTCTAAATAAAAAATATATAAAAGGATTATTAGTTATCTAAATTAAAACAATTGTTTTATTTTATTTTAAATACATTTTTTGATTGTCTTTTTGCATGATTTTTTGATAAAATTTGAATAACTTTTGGATCTTTTGTAAATGCACAAGCAAAATGAGTTGGAGTCCATTTCTATAATAAATATCATTAAGAAAGAAAAGAAAAGATGAATAAAAATCATTTCCAAATTTTATTTTGAAAGATTATTTATTTACAAACTATTTTTTTTTCAAATTTATTAATTAAAATAATAAATTTGAAAATAATAAAAATCAACATTCTAAGAAAATATTATAAATATAAATATAAAATAAAACAATTTAAATTTGTTTTTTTTTAACTGTTTTAGCTCTAATATCTGCACCAAACTTTAATAGTAAATCAACAATTTCTGAATCACATTTTTTACAAGCAAAATGAAGAGGTGTCCAATTCTAAATAAAATTAAAATTAAAATTAAAATTAAAAATAAATTTAAAAATAAAACAATTTTTTACCAACTTTTATATTTAAAATTTATATTTAAAATTTATATTTAAAATTTATATTAATATTTAAATTTATATTTAAAAATAACTTTACATCCTTTTTTTTATATTAATTTTTTTTTTTCGAAATTTTTTTATTAAAAAAAAATGACATAATTTTAAAAAGAAAGAAAAAAGTTAAAAAATAAAAAAAATTTCTTTGTTTACAGTTTTAAGTTTAATATCAGCTCCTTTTTCTATTAATAAATTAATAACTTCTGGTTTAGAATTTTTAAAACAAGCAAAATGTAACCAAGACCAATTCTATTTATTTTTATTAAATAATGAAAATTAATAAATAAAATCATTTTTAAATTTTTTTTTTTCATTTAATTTTTACATGTTTTTTTGAAGGGAAAAATTGATTCACATCAATATTTTCAATTTTAGTTTTTAATCCTTGAATATCATTATTTTTAATTAATTGTTTAACTTCTTGAATTTCATTCATTATAATTTTAATAAAAAAATGAAAAATGAAAAAATTAAAAAATTAAAAAAATTATTATTTAAAAAAAAAAGTGAAATTGAATAAAGAAAAAGTATTTATTATTTTTTTTTTGTTTTATTTTCCTTTTAAATTTTAATTTTACTTCAAATTTGTTTTTAAATTCTGTTTAAATTTCTTTTCTTTTTTTTTAAAAAAAAAAAACACAATCCAAAAAAAAAAAGATTATTTTTGATTTCAATTTTTGGATTTGATTTTTGATTTCAATTTAATTTGATTTCAATTTAATTTTTGGATTTGATTTCAATTTGATTTTTGATTTGATTTCAATTTAATTTTTGGATTTGATTTTTGATTTTTGATTTTTGGATTTGATTTCAATTTAATTTGATTTAATTTTTGGATTTGATTTTGATTTGATTTCAATTTAATTTTTGATTTGATTTTTGATTTTTGATTTTTGGATTTGATTTCAATTTAATTTGATTTAATTTGATTTTTTGATTTGATTTGATTTTTGGATTTGATTTTTGATTTGATTTTTGATTTGATTTTTGATTTTTGATTTTTGATTTTTAATTTGATTTGATTTCAATTTGATTTCAATTTAATTTGATTTAATTTTTGGATTTAATTTCAATTTAATTTGATTTAATTTGATTTGATTTCAATTTGATTTCAATTTGATTTCAATTTAATTTGATTTTTGATTTGATTTCAATTTGATTTCAATTTAATTTGATTTGATTTTTGATTTTTAATTTGATTTGATTTTTGGTTTGATTTGATTTCAATTTAATTTTTAATTTGATTTCAATTTAATTTGATTTGATTTTTAATTTGATTTCAATTTAATTTCAATTTAATTTGATTTAATTTGATTTTTCATTTCAATTTAATTTGATTTTTGATTTAATTTAATTTAATTTAATTTGATTTTAATTTGATTTAATTTAATTTGATTTAATTTAATTTGATTTTAAATTTCATTTTTGATTTGATTTTAAATTTCATTTTTGATTTGATTTCAAATTTGTTTGATTTCACTTCCTAAAAAATTTTGAACGTTCTTTATCTTTATCTTTATCTTTTTCTTTTTCCTTAGATTTCTCATTTTTCATTTGTTCAAGAACATCGGAAATAAGTTTAACCCAATCATTAGTAACTTCTTTTGAATCTGAATAAACCAAATAATCACGATATTCGACTGTAATTTTAAAACAATTTTTCTTTTTATGATTGGGAAGAAATTCAATAGATCCATCTTTAAGAGGGATAACACCACAAAGATGTGTAGATTTCTTTGATTTAAAATAATACAAGCATTGATCATTTTTCAAAACAAACCATCTTTTTCTCCAACCGCTTTTGAGTCCAGTTCCACCGTGTTTTCTTAAAAATCCAGATTTGAGAACTTTTTGAGGATCAAACACTGTGTCTGGAAGGAATTTTTTCTCTGCAGGTTGGGTTTGTTTTACTGTTTCTGCCTGAATCAAATCCTTCAAAAAATCGTTTAAATTCAATGAAATATTTTCATTAATTGAAATCAAAGTATTTATGAATAGTTTAAGTAAATATGGCGGCATATCTGCCTCGAAACGATGCTTATCAAAAATGAGCCTGATCAAAATTTCGTTTGCAGTATCGTCGCAATAGACAACCAGAAGCAACGGATATCTGAGGGATTCATGGATGGAGATTTTCTGGAAAGTGAGTCTCGCTTTTTCGGTATTAATTTGGAAAATGTAGTTATTTTCACCGACATCGCGGATTGGGATGATAAGATCATTGGGGTATTTTTCAACAAGAAGAACACCGCCATCAAAGAGATCCTGGGTTTCATGGAGTCCGCACCACTTGCGGATCTGGGATACTGTTGTGTTTGAAAAGTAAGCAGTTTTAGAAAGTCCAAGTTGGATTTGCTCAATGTGATTTAAAACGCTTTGTTCCTTAACTAACGCGACTCTGAAAGGTAGAACGCGCGAATAATACCCAATCATCTGCTCTATTCCTGGACCCAATATTGGAGGCCGTCCGGTAATATATGTTCCGAAACATACATTTGAGAATTTGGAATGAAGAGCAAGTGCAATTGCCCATGAAAAGTGGAAAATGGAAGATAAAGTGAATTGATTTGATTTTCCGATTTCCTTGAGTTTCTCGAATTTTGAGGCGTCAATTCGCATTGAAATCTCATGGAAAGGTGTTGCATTTAAATGGAATTGGCCTGTGATTTCACGTGATTCTGTCTCAATTTCTGTGTTGTCTTCAATCATTTCGCCTTTGTCGCCAAAAGGAGTTGTTCTTTTCTTTGTGATTGGAATTGAAAAATCAACATCGCCAAAAATATGCTTGAAAAAACGCTTTGCCTCAACGATCTTTGTTGAGTGTTCCCATTCGAGATATTTGAGATACATCAACGAGGGATTTTTTATGAGATTTATAGGGAAAGAAGGGCGATTTTGTTTCAAAATAGGGTCTTCTTTTTCTGAATGGATAAAATCGCTTTCGGACTCATTTTTATATTCAGAATCTTTCTCAGTATTTCTTGAAAGATCGCCATCCGAAATGGAATCGTTGTTGAATATTGATTGGACATAGTCCTTTGAGGTGATGATATTTGTTGGCATCGGGACACTTGATTTCCCACCGACTACCAACGCAGTGTATAAGGTGAATGTTTCTTTGATAATAACGGGAAGAGACCAGAAATCGAACATAAACGGCTCAAAAGAAAAGATCAAGAGATGTTCTCCTCGACCGTCGACAATAACATGTATAAATCTATAAAGCGGCGGAGAGGCAAAACGGAATGTTTTTTGGCGATCATCCTTCAGAAGTGATGCTTTCAAATTGAATCTCTGTGTCGCATCGTACTTCTCCCAGCTGATCTCCTTCCAGTTGAGTTCCACAGACTTTCGTGTGATTTGTAATATGGTGAAGTTATCCTCGTCGTCGTCGTCGTCGTCGGACGGATTGCGAATGAAATACGAGCGCATGATTGGATGTCTTGCAATCATGATTTCAAGAGCTTTTTTGAAAATCTCAGTGTGAAATTTTCGCGAATGAAAGGAAAGTATGAGTTGTTTGCAGAAATGCTGTTTGACAATCTGGTTTTTTCTGTGGAAAAACTGGACAATTTCGTGTTGTCCGCGAACAGGAAAAATAACGTCTTCAATTTTGTCATCTTCGGAAAGAATGGCTTGAATTATTGATGTTTTTGAAGTCAACGAAAACGGGAAATTAATGATTGAATTGAGTTCTTCCTGTTTGAGGAATTCCTTGTACATTTTTGATAGGATTTTCAAGCTGTTTGTGGCCAAAGAGCGGATATCTTGGGGATTGTTTGTTTTGTGGTTGAAGAGAAATTTAAAATGCAATGCGCCTTTGTGGATGTAAGTGATGATGTTAATTAAATAACTTCTTGTTTGTTGTTGAGGATAGAAACTTCCGAAAACGGAGTTGTCAACCACAGGCCAATGCTGGACCTCTCCCAATGAGAAGTCGGGCATGTCGATGTCGCCAAGAAATGTGAAGCTGATTTCGGACTTTTTCAGAGACTCGAGAACCGTTTTGAAATCATTGGGAATCTGTGCGAGGAGTTGGTCGATATCCGATATGTCTCTTTTTTCAGTGGTTGTTCCTGAAATATTGAAGAAGGAATTAAACGAGTCTTTGTCGTCCTGTTTTGACTTTGTTCGTGTTGGTTGCGTTTTGTTTTGCTTGGTCTGTCCCTTTATGGGTTCGTTTGCTTGGTTGGTAGACTCGATGGCGTTCGCCTTTTCTTTTTCTACAATTAAATTTTCAACGAATCCAGTGTAAAGTAAGGAATTTAATTGGTTCAAGAATTTGCGTGATTCGTAAACTTGCTGTTTGACAACCATAAGTGCCTTTTTCTTGTCGGAATTGACTCCTGGAGCTGTAAAAGAGAGGAGAACAGGGACAAGTAATTCTTGCCAACCCAAGATTTTTGAGTAATTGTAATTGAAAATGGAGGAATTTGTTTTGCGTTGGGAAACAAAAAGATGGAAGAATTGGTGGACAGAACCTGTCCATTTGTTCAGAGCAAGGGAAATTGCAGTGAGAATAATTGCAATCAATTCGTCGGGTTGATTCCGGCATATTCGACTGAATAAATCAGACGTTATTTTGGAATTGACAGCAAGAACAAGACTGGACTTGTATTCTTGCAGATTTGCGATCCATTGCTGGCCTTCTCTTGGGAGATACTTAACCGTATTCTGATCGGATACTTTCTTTGCGATTTTTTCCCAAAAGGAGTAGCCTTCTTTTGAGGGTTCTTCGGAAAATTGTTCCGAAATCCAGTTGAAATGAGGCATCAATTTACTGGTTAATTTCGCTTGAGTTGGATTTGTCATGAATTGATGATACGCGTCGTCTAGATCGTTGGAAAATAGTCTCATTGATTCGAGATCAGCGATGAGACGGTGTGAAGAGATGACGAGATAACGTTGATCATCGAGATCTTTAAATGCAACAAAACGGATAAGTGGACCGTTAGTGATGTCAAGACTTTTCTGTAATTGTGAGCACATTTGTGACATTGTTGGCGTATTTGGTGTCACTTCAACATACGCAAATGAAAGCTTGATTTCCGCGTTGATCTTCATTTTGCGTTTCAGTTTTGTTTCCAAAAAACACATCTTCATTGCTTCGTGATGATCGTAAATCAAATTCAATGATTTCTCAACAATTGGGATCATCACATCCTTTTTCAGTCGGATAACAGTCATTATATTATACTGGTTCGGTTGGAAAAAATTCTGTTCGAAAAACCAAGATTGAACTGGCGAAAGTGGACCTTCATTTTCTTCAAAAAAATCAACGGATTCATTTCTTTTTAAATCTTGAAAGGAATTAATTGCAAAATCTGCAATGTTGAATTTGTTTTTGAGAACAAACGCCGCAAGATCCGAGATGATCGGATACTGGAAAAGAGCTTGATAAGTGAATTTAACGCCGGCCCTGATCGCCTTGGAAACGATTCTCATTGCGTCTATGGAATTGCCACCGAGAACAAAAAAATTATCATTAATGCTAACTCGTTCGTATTTTAAAACAGACGCATAAGTTTGGCACAGAAACTCTTCAACCTCATTAGTAGGTCTCACCAATGCGCGTTCAGAGTTTTTTCGATCGCCCTTCTGAGCGTCTCTTGTTGTGTGTATTTTGAGTCGATCAATCTTGCCGTCGTTGTTTGTTGGGAAGCTGTCAACAATTGAGAACGAATCGGGAATCCAACTTGGCGGCAAATGCTCCTTCATAAAAGTCGACAACTCTGTCGATGATGGCGGCACTTCAGTATTGGGAGAGATGCACGCAATCATCCGCCGCAGAGACTGTTGTTGTGGATCCCTGATAACGGCAATAACCTCGGAAACTTTTGGATGATTTTGAAGGATGTTTTCCACACCCCATACATTTACTCGCTCATCCTGATTATATAATGAGTTGATTTCCTTTTCTTGATATCCCAGATGCTCGAGCTCGCCTGAGCTCAAAATACATCCTGTTTCTCCCGTTCTGAACATGAGTCCGCCAGAAGGTGAATCCACAAAAAGTAAATCTGTCATTTCTTCATTTTCATAATAACCGCTACACATTGATTCCCCACAAACAAACAGTATCCCTTTAACGCCAGGTGGAACTGGTCTGTAATACTCGTCAAGAATAAATATTTCTGTGTCTGCAAATGATTTTCCTATAGGTCCTGCGTTTGTTGTGCTTTTTCTCACTGATTGAAGTAATCCATTTTTTTTGATTTCTGAATCGTATAATTTTACTACTGAAATTATTGATGAATTTTCTGGGATTCCATAACAATAGATTAATTCTTTCGGTTTCTTTTCCAGCCGCATAAATTCTTCCAATAATTCGAAATCAATTGGATCTCCATAAACAATTACTTGCTCAAATTCCTCAAATGGCCATTTTAATTCTTGTTCTGAATTTTCCAATTTTTCATTTTCATTTTTAACTTGATTTTGATTTTTAATTTGATTTTGATTTTCATTTTGATTTTTAATTTGATTTTGATTTTCATTTTCATTTTTAATTTGATTTTCATTTTCATTTTCATTTTCATTTTTAATTTGATTTTGATTTTCATTTTGATTTTGATTTTGATCATTAAAATCCTCTTCAAAAAACTCAAAATCAACCGAACTATCCGAAGATTCATCATTTTTATCAATTTTTTGATTTTGATTTTGTTGTTTCTTTTTGGGAATTTCCTTTTGTTTTTCTTTTTCTTTTTCTTTTTGTTTTTCCTTTTGTTTTTCTTTTTCCTTCTCAATTTCATTGAAATTTTCTGCTTCATTAATTAACGCCTCAATTTGTGGGATATTATAAAGCTCCTTACTCAATATTCTCCTGAACGAAAACGTTGTCAGAATAATGACTTTTGTTGCGAGAAATTTTGTAATGATTGGGAAATTATTGCTAAGTACAAATTTTTTGGATGTGATTGCAAGCTTTCCTCCATTTAAAAGTGTACCCCACATTTCAATAATGGCTCTTTCCGAAGAGAGTGGAGAATAATGCGCAATAGAACTGGTCATTCTAAAGTGCTCATAACAAGCAAGAGATTTATTGATAATATTTGAGTGAGTTATTTGTATTCCGAGCGGTTTTCCTTCATCAGAAAATGTCACTAAAATGCATGCATTATCTTCAGCTTTGATCGCGTTAATGTTTGTGGATAATTGCTGTGGTTTGTCATTGCTGTCTTTGTGTATATTATCTATAGTGTCCTCGCTTAAACACATGATTTTCAAAGAATCATCACCAAGAATTTGCGGAATTCCAGCAAAAATATCTTGTGTTTTTTGGTCTGTGAACAGTAAATTAATACCAAATTGCTTGATTAATTTGCTATTCAGTTTGTTACTAAATCGCGGATCAAGGGGAACATAAACACAACCTAAATAATCATTGGAAAATCCAAAAAAAAAATTTTTTTGATTAAAATATTTTTTGATTTAAAAATAATTTTTTTTGATTTTTCTCTTTTACCAAGTTTGATAATTGCGAGAATGGTAATTGTAGATGGTATGGAACAAAGCATTGATATTCCAATAAGCGATCCAGACTTGACATTCAGCTCCTCTTTCATGTATTTTGCAAAGGAATTGGATTTCATATCGAGAGATTCGTAAGTCATTTTTTTAGTTAAAGTTCGAATTGCAATTGCGGTTTTTTTGGATTCAACAATTTTCGCGAAGAATTGGATAATATTTTTCTTGCCCAATTTCTGTTGTTTGGGAATATTTGAGAACTGAAAATTTTTGTTCCACTTTTGAATAATTTTTTGGTTTTCAAAACGAGTTAAAAGAGGAAAAGAATGAAGTGAAATATCCTCTTTAGAAGACACCAATTTATCAAGAATGGTTGTAAAATGGGAAGTGAAAAGGGAGATGAAAGAATCGCGAAAACGCGCGGTATTGAAAACTATTCTGTTGTGGAACATAATCTTAGTCTCAATGTCTGATTTCTCGGAATATTCTTCATCAACTATTAAAATAATTAAATCAAATACTTCAAGTGCTTTGTATTCATATTTTTTTTTCACTCCATTCTTTTCAGGTTTGTTGTTTTCGTTTGTGTTTTCTTGCTCAGAATTCTCGGCGTTTTCTTGATCAACTGATTCAAAAGATTGATCCAGAACATATTTTGAGTTTTCAAAATTTTCAATTATATTCGATGAATCAAAAATAAATAAAATTCGAGTTGGATTTTTCTTGTTGAAATTTTCAAGCAATTTCGAATATAAAGTATCTTTGTATTGCTTGATTTCTTGAATTTTTTCTGACACATTTTGCAAATATTCTTGAAATGTTTCAAATTCAGAAATATTTGAGTTAAAAAATACTGGATTTATTGGTGATTTTCTTTCTTTCTTCATTTCCCTCAATTTTGTCTATCATAATTGCTAGTGAAATGTTATCTGTTGCTACAAAATGAGAAAGAAGAAAAGTGAATGAACTTATAAAAAAATCAAAGTGTGAAAATTTTGGAAAACATTTCGATATTAAATTGTATTTTTGAAATAGAAAACAATATGAAGAAATGAATGATATTGCGTTTTTTTCATTTTTCTCGTTTCCATAAAATGATAATTCTTGTATTTTTTTAATTTCTTCATTCCAGAAAATTGTACTTTTTAATTTTAAAAAAAAAATTTTATAATTAAAATTTTAAAAAAAATTTTTTTTTGCTTTTTTTTAGTTTTGAATTTTCAATTTTTTAACTTACTCCATTTTATTTTTAATAAAGATAAAAATATAAAAAAAAAAAGAAGAAAAGAAATTAAATTAAAAGAAAAAAAGATTAAAAAAGAAAAAAATGAAAAAATTTTTTATTTTTTTTTTCTCCTTTTTTATTTTTTCATTTTTTTTCTTTTTCTTTTTAAAAAAAATTTTTTCAAATGACAAATTTTCAACAATTTGATGAACAATTAAATATTTTATTAGTTGGATTTTCAAGTAAAATTTTAATTTAAAAAAAAATTTAAATAAAATTAAAATCAAATTAAAATAAAATAAATAAGCAGAAGTTGGAAAAAGTTCTTTAATTCTTAGATTTATTGTAAATTTAATCTAAAAAGATAAAAAAGACAAAAATAAAAACCAAAACCAAAATAAAAGCAAAACAAAAACCAAAACAAAAATCAAAACAAAAACCAAAATCAAATCAAAACAAAAATAAAAACAAAAATCAAAACAAAAACCAAAAACCAAAACAAAAATCAAAACAAAAACCAAAACAAAAACCAAAAACAAAAACAAAAAACAAAACCAAAATCAAAATCAAAAACCAAAATCAAAAACAAAAATCAAAACAAAAACCAAAACAAAAACAAAAACAAAAACCAAAATCAAAATCAAATCAAAAACCAAAATCAAAACAAAAACAAAAATCAAAATCAAAACAAAAATCAAAACAAAAATCAAAACAAAAATCAAAACAAAAACCAAAATCAAAATCAAAATCAAAATCAAAACAAAAACCAAAACAAAATCAAAAATAAAAATCAAAACAAAAATCAAAACAAAAATCAAAATCAAAATCAAAAACAAAAATCAAAACCAAAATCAAAACCAAAATCAAAACAAAAATCAAAACAAAAATCAAAATCAAAAATCAAAACCAAAACAAAATCAAAAACAAAAATCAAAACAAAAACAAAAACAAAAACAAAAACAAAAATCAAAAATAAAAATCAAAACAAAACCAAAATCAAAATCAAAAACCAAAATCAAAAACCAAAACCAAAATAAAAGCAAAACAAAAACCAAAACAAAAATCAAAACAAAAACCAAAACAAAAACCAAAACCAAAATAAAAGCAAAATCCAAAATCAAATCAAAAACCAAAATAAAAACCAAAACAAAAATCAAAACAAAAATCAAAATCAAAAATCAAAACCAAAACAAAATCAAAAACAAAAATCAAAACAAAAACAAAAACAAAAACAAAAATCAAAAACAAAAATCAAAACAAAAACCAAAACAAAATCAAAAACCAAAACAAAAACCAAAACAAAAATCAAAACAAAAACCAAAACAAAAACAAAAATCAAAGCAAAAACCAAAACAAAAACCAAAACAAAAATCAAAACAAAACCAAAATCAAATCAAAAACCAAAATAAAAACAAAAATCAAAACAAAAACCAAAAACCAAAACAAAAACCAAAACCAAAATCAAAAACCAAAACAAAAACCAAAACAAAAACCAAAACAAAAATCAAATCAAAAACCAAAATAAAAACAAAAACCAAAATCAAAAACCAAAACAAAAATCAAAACAAAAACCAAAATCAAAAACAAAAACAAAAACAAAAACAAATATCAAAAATCAAAACAAAAATCAAAACAAAAACCAAAACCAAAATAAAAGCAAAATCCAAATCAAAAATCAAAACAAAAACCAAAACAAAATCAAAAACCAAAACAAAAACCAAAAACAAAAACAAAAACAAAAACCAAAATCAAAAACCAAAATAAAAACCAAAACAAAAATCAAAACAAAAACCAAAACAAAAATCAAAAACCAAATCAAAAATCAAAACAAAAACCAAAACAAAAACCAAAAACAAAAACAAAAACAAAAACCAAAATCAAAAACCAAAACAAAAATCAAAACAAAAACAAAAAACAAAAACCAAAACAAAAACAAAAATCAAAACAAAAACCAAAACAAAAATCAAAACAAAAATCAAAACAAAAACCAAAAACAAAACAAAAAAACAAATATCAAAAATCAAAACAAAAACCAAAACAAAAATCAAAACAAAAATCAAAACAAAAACCAAAACAAAAACCAAAATCAAAAACCAAAATAAAAGCAAAACAAAAACCAAAACAAAAATCAAAACAACCAAAACAAAAACCAAAACCAAAATAAAAGCAAAATCCAAAACAAAAATCAAAATCAAAACAAAAACCAAAACAAAAACAAAAACAAAAACAAAAACAAAAACAAAAACCAAAACCAAAATCAAAAACAAAAATCAAAACCAAAATCAAAAACCAAAACAAAAACCAAAACAAAAACCAAAACAAAATCAAAACAAAAACCAAAATCAAAACCAAAACAAAAACCAAAACAAAAATCAAAACAAAAATCAAATCAAAAATAATTTTCCTAATTTAATTTTCCTAATTTAATTTAATTTAATTTTCCTAATTTAATTTAATCTAATTTAATTTTCCTAATTTAATTTAATTTAATTTAAGGATAATACTTTCGATGAAAATCCTCCAATAACAATTGGATTTACTTTTGTAAATTATATATTTCTTTATAAATTATTTTATTTTATTTTATTTTATTTAATTTAATATTATTTTAGAAAACTACAATTATTGAACAAGAACAAAAAAGGATTAAATTGAAAATTGTAAATTATCATTTATTTTATATTATTTTATTTTAATATTAATATTTATTCAACTTTAAAAAATAAAGTGGCATTCTTCAAGTCAAGAAAAATTTATATCTAGTGTTCGTCATCATTATGGGTATTTTTAAAATTTATCAAGAAATTTATAATGAAATTTAAAATGAAATTTAAAATAAAATTTAAAATGAAATTTAAAATGAAATTTAAAATTAAATTTATAATTAAATTTATATCAAAATTTATAATTAAATTTATAATGAAATTTATAATGAAATTTAAAATGAAATTTATAATTAAATTTATAATTAAATTTAAAATGAAATTTATAATGAAATTTATAATGAAATTTATAATGAAATTTAAAATGAAATTTAAAATGAAATTTAAAATGAAATTTATATCAAAATTTATAATTAAATTTATAATGAAATTTATAATGAAATTTAAAATGAAATTTATAATAAAATTTAAAATGAAATTTAAAATGAAATTTAAAATGAAATTTAAAATGAAATTTAAAATGAAATTTATAATGAAATTTATAATGAAATTTAAAATGAAATTTATAATGAAATTTAAAATGAAATTTAAAATGAAATTTAAAATGAAATTTAAAATGAAATTTAAAATGAAATTTAAAATGAAATTTAAAATGAAATTTAAAATGAAATTTATAATGAAATTTAAAATGAAATTTATAATGAAATTTATAATGAAATTTAAAATGAAATTTAAAATGAAATTTATCAAGAAATTTAAAATGAAATTTAAAATGAAATTTATAATGAAATTTAAAATGAAATTTATAATGAAATTTATATCAAAATTTATATCAAAATTTATATCAAAATTTATATCAAAATTTAAAATGAAATTTAAAATGAAATTTATAATGAAATTTATAATGAAATTTAAAATGAAATTTAAAATGAAATTTATAATGAAATTTAAAATGAAATTTAAAATGAAATTTAAAATGAAATTTAAAATAAAATTTATAATGAAATTTATAATGAAATTTATAATAAAATTTAAAATTAAATTTATAATGAAATTTATAATGAAATTTATAATGAAATTTATAATTAAATTTATAATAAAATTTAAAATGAAATTTAAAATGAAATTTAAAATGAAATTTATAATAAAATTTAAAATGAAATTTAAAATGAAATTTAAAATGAAATTTAAAATGAAATTTAAAATGAAATTTATAATGAAATTTAAAATGAAATTTAAAATGAAATTTATAATGAAATTTATAATGAAATTTATAATGAAATTTAAAATGAAATTTAAAATGAAATTTATAATGAAATTTAAAATGAAATTTAAAATAAAATTTATAATGAAATTTATAAATGAAATTTATAATGAAATTTATAATTAAATTTAAAATGAAATTTAAAAATGAAATTTAAAAATGAAATTTATAACAAAATTTATAATTAAATTTAAAATGAGAATTTATAATTAAATTTAAAATTAAATTTATAATTAAATTTATAATGAAATTTATAACAAAATTTATAATAAAATTTAAAATGAAATTTAAAATTAAATTTAAAATGAAATTTAAAATAAAATTTAAAATGAAATTTAAAATGAAATTTAAAATGAAATTTAAAATGAAATTTATCAAGAAATTTATAATTAAATTTAAAATTAAATTTATAATTAAATTTATAATGAAATTTATAACAAAATTTAAAATGAAATTTATAATGAAATTTAAAATTAAATTTATAATGAAATTTATAATGAAATTTATAATAAAATTTAAAATGAAATTTAAAATGAAATTTAAAATGAAATTTATAATAAAATTTAAAATGAAATTTATAATAAAATTTAAAATGAAATTTATAATGAAATTTATAATGAAATTTATAATAAAATTTAAAATGAAATTTATAATGAAATTTATATCAAAATTTATATCAAAATTTATATCAAAATTTATATCAAAATTTAAATCAAAATTTATTAGAACTGCAGATGCAATTCTTGTTATATATGATATTACAAATCTTGAAACATTTGAATTTGTTAAAACATGGATGGAAGAAATAGAAAAACATTCCAAACCACAAACATTAAAAATTTTAATAGGAAATAAAGCAGATCTTCGAAAAGAAAGAATTATTAATTACGAAGTTGGAAAAAAAGTTGCAGAATCTCATGGATATTTATTTTATGAAACAAGCTCAAAAGATTCTGTTAATGTTGAAACTACTTTTAGAACTGCAGTTTCTTCTATTCTTCAACAAGATAGAACAAAAGATTGGGATGAAAATGCTCCTTTACTTCAAAATGAAAACAAAAAAGAAAAAAAAGAAAAAAAAGGTTGTTGTTAAAAAATTTAACAAATTTTAAATTCTTTCTTATTCTTCTTTTTTTATTTTTTATTCCAAATTTTTTTTAAAACAAAAAATAAACAAAATTTTTTTTTTCATTTTTTTCATTTTTCATTTTTTTCTTTTCAAAATTAAAATTAAAAGAAATTAAAATGTCTTTTTCAATTAAATCTGCTTCAGTTTATCAAATTTATCAATTATTAGAATTTTTAGATCTTTTTAAAAGTGAAAAACAGAAAGAAAAAGAAAAAGAAAAAGAAAATGAAAAAGAAAATGAAAAAGAAAATGAAAAAGAAAAAGAAATGGAAAAAGAAAAAGAAAAAGGAAATGAAAATGAAAATGAAAATGAAATTAATGAAAAAGAAATAAATGAAAAAGAAATTGTTTTTTGGAATGTCTTTAAAGCAAATAAATTTGAAATGGATTTTATAAATGCATCTTTCAATACAATTCAACAAACTTTATCTCAAATTAATCCTCAAATTCAAATTATTTTTAATGAAAATGAAAAAGTGTTAAATATTCAAAAAATGAATGGAAATAATTCAAGTTATATTAATATTAAAGAATATAATGAATTAATAAGTATTTTAGAAGATCAAATCAATAAAAAAGGATTATTTGATTATATGTCTTTAGCTAAAGATTTTCTTGATGAAATTAAAAAATATTGTTTAAAAAAATTTCCATTCATTTCTAAAGAAGAAATTGAACCAATTTATATTAAAGAAAATGTTGGATTTCAAGAAGAATGGTCAGTTCATTTTGATCTTGCTTTTGAATCAGGAGATGATTATGGAAATTGTATTTCATGTCCAAATCCAAATAACTTTAACAAAAGATTACTTGATGCTTGTTATGAACTTCGAGGAAGTGGATATGGAAGAGTTTATGCTGATTATTTCCAGAGCTTTTTCACTCATATTACACATGAATTTGTTCATTGTATTCAATCCAAAAAGAAACAACTTGATTATTCATCTTTAAATTGGATTATTGAACATGATGCATCAATTCTTGGAACAAGTTTTTTTTATCATATTGTTAAAAATATGGATCAAAAAACATTTCATAAATTTTTTCCTATTGAAGGATTAATTGAACAATTCATTTTATATGAATTTAATGAGGCACTTAGGTTACACAAGAAATCTTATACAGAGAATATTCAAAAACTTTATTTAAATTGGATTGATGATTATGGACTTAATTATCCTGAAGAAGATGATCCAAATCTTGTTGGTCAATCAGTTTATTATATGAAACAAAGAGTTTCTATTGAAGGATTTTTTTATTCAGAAGATTTATTTAATACTTGTTTTGAATATTGTTTAAAAGATAGAACTGGAGATTTAAAAAAATTAAAGAAAATTATTCCAAATCAAATTAAAGTTGATCAACAAAAAACAAGTATTTCAAAACTTTCTAAACCTTTAAAAGAAGAATTAATTTTGAAATTTATTGAAAGAATTAAGAATTAAAAATTAAGAATTAAGAATTAAATTAAATTAAATTAAAATTTGGATTAGTTAATCATAACTTAATAAAAAGAAATTTTCTTAAAATATTTAAAAGAAGAATTAATTTTGAAATTTATTGAAAGAATTGAGAATTAAGAATTAAAAATTAAGAATTAAAAATTAAGAATTAAAAAAGTGGAATAAATTAAATTAAATTAAAATAAATTAAATTAATTTGGATTAGTTAATCATAACTTAATAAAAAGAAATTTTCTTAAAATTTTAAGTTTAATTCATCAACTTTTTATTAAAATAAAAAAAACCAAAAAAACTTTTTTCATTTTTTTATTTTTTATATTTTTTATTTTTTTTATTTAAAATTAAAATGTCTTTTTCAATTAAATCTGCTTCAGTTTATCAAATTTATCAATTATTAGAATTTTTAGATCTTTTTAAAAGTGAAAAGGAAAAAGAAAAACAAAAACAAATTCAAAAAAATAAACTAATTCTAAAAGAAATCAAAAAACAATTTTCCAGAAGATATAGAAAGAAATTCAAGTTAGAATATGAAAGACAATTTAAGAGACAAGAAAAAGAAATGGAAAAAGAAATTAATGAAAAAGAAATTGTTTTTTGGAATGTCTTTAAAGCAAATAAATTTGAAATGGATTTTATAAATTCATCCTTCAATACAATCCAACAAACTTTATCTCAAATTAATCCTCAAATTCAAATTATTTTTAATGAAAATGAAAAAGTGTTAAATATTCAAAAAATGAATGGAAATAATTCAAGTTATATTAATATTAAAGAATATAATGAATTAATAAGTATTTTAGAAAATCAAATCAATAAAAAAGGATTATTTGATTATATGTCTTTAGCTAAAGATTTTCTTGATGAAATTAAAAAATATTGTTTAAAAAAATTTCCATTCATTTCTAAAGAAGAAATTGAACCAATTTATATTAAAGAAAATGTTGGATTTCAAGAAGAATGGTCAGTTCATTTTGATCTTTCATTTGATTCAGGAGATGATTATGGAAATTGTATTTCATGTCCAAATCCAAATAACTTTAACAAAAGATTACTTGATGAATGTTATGATTCTCGATTAATTGGATATGGAAGAGTTTATGTTGATTATTTTCAAAGTATTTTCACTTCCATTCCACATGAATTTGTTCATTGTATTCAATCCAAAAAGAAACAACTTGATTATTCATCTTTAAGCTGGATTACTGAACATGATGCATCAATTCTTGGAACAAGTTTTTTTTATCATATTGTTAAAAATATGGATCAAAAAACATTTCATAAATTTTTTCCTATTGAAGGATTAATTGAATTATTTGTTTTGCATGAATTTAATCACACTATTGAATTAAAAGAAAAATATTCTAATGAATATATTCAAAAACTCTATTTAAATTGGATTGATGATTTTGGACTTAATTATCCTGAAGAAGATGATCCAAATATAAATGAAGAAACAAGTAATTATATGAAACAAAGAGTTTCTATTGAAGGATTTTTTTATTCAGAAGATTTATTTAATACTTGTTTTGATTATTGTTTAAAAATAGAACTGGAGATTTAAAAAAACTAAAGAAAATTATTCCAAATCAAATTAAAGTTAATCAACAAAAAACAAGTATTTCAAAACTTTCTAAACCTTTAAAAGAAGAATTAATTTTGAAATTTATTCAAAGAATTGAAAATGAAAATTGGTTTCTTTCTTTAACAAAAAAAAGTGGAACAAACAAACAAAAAAAACAAAAACAAAATTCATTTTTTGATTTAAAAAAGAAAAGGAAAATCGCAATACAATTCAAATAAAAAAATTTGATTAAATATATTAATAACTTAATTGAATAAAAAT
Source organism: Anaeramoeba ignava (assembly GCA_028826165.1). Classification (NCBI taxonomy): domain Eukaryota; family Anaeramoebidae; genus Anaeramoeba; species Anaeramoeba ignava. The sequence goes on from JAPDFW010000100.1 coordinate 217,005, forward strand.
AAACAAAATTTTTTTTTTCATTTTTTCATTTTTTCATTTTTTTCTTTTCAAAATTAAAATTAAAAGAAATTAAAATGTCTTTTTCAATTAAATCTGCTTCAGTTTATCAAATTTATCAATTATTAGAATTTTTAGATCTTTTTAAAAGTGAAAAACAGAAAGAAAAAGAAAAAGAAAAAGAAAAAGAAAATGAAAAAGAAAAAGAAAAACAAAAACAAAATGAAAAAGAAAAAGAAAAAGAAAAAGAAAAAGAAATGGAAAAAGAAATAAATGAAAAAGAAATTGTTTTTTGGAATGTTTTTAAAGCAAATAAATTTGAAATGGATTTTATAAATTCATCTTTCAATACAATCCAACAAACTTTATCTCAAATTAATCCTCAAATTCAAATTATTTTTAATGAAAATGAAAAAGTGTTAAATATTCAAAAAATGAATGGAAATAATTCAAATTATATTAATATTAAAGAATATAATGAATTAATAAGTATTTTAGAAGATCAAATCAATAAAAAAGGATTATTTGATTACATGTCTTTAGCTAAAGATTTTCTTGATGAAATTAAAAAATATTGTTTAAAAAAATTTCCATTCATTTCTAAAGAAGAAATTGAACCAATTTATATTAAAGAAAATGTTGGATTTCAAGAAGAATGGTCAACTTTTTTTGATCTCTCATTTGAATCAGGAGATGATTATGGAAATTGTATTTCATGTCCAAATCCAAATAACTTTAACAAAAGATTACTTGATGCTTGTTATGATGCTCGATTAATTGGATATGGAAGAGTTTATGCTGATTATTTTGAAAGTATTTTCACTCACATTCCACATGAATTTGTACATTGTATTCAATCCAAAAAGAAACAACTTGATTATTCAGAAAGAAGCTGGATTACTGAGCATGATGCATCAATTCTTGGAACAAGTTTTTTTTATCATATTGTTAAAAATATGAATCAAAAAACATTTCATAAATTTTTTCCTATTGAAGGATTAATTGAACAATTCATTTTATATGAATTCAATCACACTATTGAATTAAAAGAAAAATATTCTAATGAAAATATTCAAAAACTTTATTTAAATTGGATTGATGATTATGGACTTAATTATCCTGAAGAAGATGATCCAAATATAAATGAAGAAACAAATTATTATATGAAACAAAGAGTTTCTATTGAAGGATTTTTTTATTCAGAAGATTTATTTAATACTTGTTTTGATTATTGTTTAAAAGATAGAACTGGAGATTTAAAAAAATTAAAGAAAATTATTCCAAATCAAATTAAAATTGATCAACAAAAAACAAGCATTTCAAAACTTTCTAAACCTTTAAAAGAAGAATTAATTTTGAAATTTATTGAAAGAATTAAGGATTAAGAATTGAAAATTAAGAATTGAAAATTAAAAATGATTTTTTTCTTTCTTTTTCTTTTTCTCTTCAAAAAAATTAAAAAATCTTAATTCCATGATTTGAACCAAAACATTTTGGAGTGTTGATCTTGTGAGATTGGAAAAGAGTAAACCAAAGGAATAAAATACCACCAACCAAAACCAATAGCAGATAAAACTATCAAACTAAAGAAAATTTTGAGAAAAGTTTTTGAAAGAATATTCAAGAAAAAATCAAAAATTTTGGAAGTTAATAAAATAGCGAAAAGTAAAGAAGGAATATAATGATAAAGCCAAGTAACTCTTGGAACCAAAGCAAAAGGAATCAAGTTAAAAAAGTAACCAGAAAAGAAGAAGAGGAAGAACAAGAAATTTGAGTTAAAAAAACGGAAGAAATATGAAGTTTGATTTTGATTTTGATTTTGATTTTGATTTTGATTTTGATTTTGATTTTGATTTTTTCTGTTTTTGAATTTTTGGATCAAATAATTTAAAACAACTATAAAAAGAATAATGGCTCCAAAACATAAACCACCAAAAGAAATCCACCAAATGATCGGATTTCCGAGACAATAAACATATTCATTTCTTCCGTTTTGAGCTCCTTTTGTGTAATAAAATGCAATTTTCCCAATGTGTAAAGGCCATTCATACCAAAGTGATGAGAATGGATGAGTGTTTTTGATTCCCATGTTTGCATTATGCATTGCTTTATTGAGCATTTCAATCCGAGCTAAAGAAGATGGGAATAATGAGAGATCACGTGCATAAATTTCTTCTTTAGTTGCAATACTTCTTCTGAAATCCATTGACATAAAATCATCTCCTTGTCCTTTATAAGGAAGAAGTTTCAAATGGAAATGAAAAGAGAGAAAAAACATGAAAAGTGGAACACCAATTAAAGCAGCAGCAGAAATTAATAATTCAAAAAATAATTTTCTGTATTTCTTGATTGATTTTGGAAAAGTAAATGAAAATAAATTTTGATTTGAATTTTGATTTGAATTTTGATTTAATTTTTCATTTAATTTTTCATTTAAATTTTCATTTGATTTTTCATTTGAATTTTCATTTAATTTTTCATTTGAATTTTCATTTGAATTTTCATTTGATTTTTCATTTGAATTTTCATTTGATTTTTCATTTGAATTTTCATTTGATTTTTCATTTGATTTTATATTTTTCCAAGTTTTCGATCCATTAAAATATTCCGTTATTAAATAAACAAAATGAAAAAATCCAACTGATGCATAAGTTCCAAAAGATGTTAATTTTGTTGTGACTGCAAAACCCAAAGAAATACCAGAAATAAAGAGAAAGAAAATCCATTTAAAACTAAAAACTGGATATTTTCTAAAAGTGATTGAAAAAAGCAAAGAAATAGCAACAAAAAAAAACAAAAAACCATCAGTTAAAATAAGCCTTGATTCGACCAAAATAGCATTATCAAAAATAATCATAAAAGAAGCAATTAAAGAAGAATAAATAGAAGAATTTAGCTGTCTCATGATTAAATAAAAAACAGGCGCAATCAAACTTCCAATAAAGGCCTGTTGAGAGCGAATAGCCATATATCTTGTTTCCCCGTATTCTTGGCCAAGATGTCCAAAAGGAAACGTTGGTTCATATTTTCCTAGTTTTCCTAGTGCTGATAATACTAGTTTTGCTGTTGGTGGATGAATGTCAAAAAAATACTCCCCTTTTAAATACCAATTTATAAACTTTCCAAAATGATATTCATCAAATACTACTCCGCTGGGTTGGGATAACCTCCAAAATCTTGTTCCAATTGATATTACTGTTATTAATACTAGAATCACAATTTCTTTTTTTCCTTTATTTGTTTTTATTTTTTTATTTCTTTTTTTTTTTTTTCTTTTTATTTCTTTTGATTTCTTTAATTTCTTTTTCTTTTTGTTTTCTGTTTTGTTTTTGTTTTTTTGTTTTTTGTTTTTGCATTATTTTGATTGTTGAAAAATGAAAATAAAAAAAATGAAAAAAAAATTTTTTCCTTTTATTTAGAAATTAAAATAAAAAGGAATTAAAAAATAAAATTGATTTAAAAAGGAATTAAATTAAATTGAGAAATTGAATTAAATTGGGAAATTTGGAAAGTTGTTTCGATTAATTCTTTTTTGATTCCAAAAGATTATTTTTAATTAATTCAAGCAAATCTTTTTCTTTTTCTTTCAGTTTAAATTCAAGAATTTTATCTGAATTAAAATAAAATCGAAAATTTTTTGTTGATGAAAAATGCTTAAAATGAATCTTCTGCGTAAAATAATAAGGAACTTCTTCTTTATTTGAGAATTTAAATGTAATTTTATCTTTTCCAAAAATAAAAGTAAATGTTTCATTTTTGGATTTTGGATTATTTTTATAATATAAAATAGTTCCTTCAAAAGTAAATTGATCTTCGTTTTCTTGATTTTGAACTGTTGTTTTAAAAACTGCATCAGATTGCGTTCTTCTTAGTGAGGGTGAGTTTTGGGGTTGATTTGAAGGTGATTTTCTGTGTTGTCTTGAAATTGTTTGTGATCTGCCTTGATTTCCAACTCTTTTATTTATATCTTGCTGATTGTGTGGTTTTGAAGGTTGTGATTTGAATTGATTTTGGTTTGTTTGGTTTGCATCTTGTCCATTTATTTCATTGTGTTGTTGTTGTTTATCATCACTTTTCTTATTTGAATCATTTTGAATTTGAATTTGATTTTGTTGATTTGAATCATTTTGATTTGAATCATTTGTATTTGTTGGATTGTGTTTATCAATTTTTGTTGAATTTGAATCATTTTGAATTTGAATTTGATTTTGTTGATGTAAATTTGTTGAATCATTTGAATCTGTTTGAATTTGATTTGAATTTGTTGAATCAATTTTTGTTGAATTTGAATCATTTTGAATTTGAATTTGATTTTTTTGATTTTGTTGATGTAAATTTGTTGAATCTGAATCATTTTGAATTTGAATTTGATTTTGTTGATCAATTTCTTGATTTGAATCTGCTTGAATTTGTTGTTGTGAATTTGTTGAATCATTTTGATTTTGTTTTTGTTTTTCAGTTAAATCATTTGTATCTGCTTGAATTTGTTGTTGTAAATTTGTTGAGTTCATTCTATTATTTTCCTTTTCCTTTTCTTCTTTCTTTTTCTTTTTCTCTTCCTTTTCCTTTTCCTTTTCTTTTTGTTTTTCTTTTTGTTGATGGAGAATTATCAAAAATAGATTTTTTTCTTCTTTTTTTTCAAAAGAAATAATTTTGGAATCTTGTTGAATTTGTAATCGAATTAATTGTGAAAATTTTGGATGAATTTGAATTGATAAACCTTTTAAATAATCATTTGTTTCAATTATATCTAAATTTTGATTTTGATTTTCATTTTCATTTTGATTTTGATTTTCATTTTCATTTTCATTTCATTTTCATTTTCTTTTTCTTTTTCATTTCCATTTTCTTTTTCATTTTCTTTTTCTTTTTCAGGAATTAATTGAAATTTATCTCCAATTTTTATTGTTGCTTTTGAAATTAAATTTTGCCAATTATCTAATATTGTAATTTTAAATTCTTTTGGTAATTTTGGATCGAAATTAAGTTCTGATTTTTTAATTATAATTTCTTGATTTTGTGGTTTTTGTTCTGGTTTTTGTTCAAATTGTTTTTTTTTGGTTTCATAATCATTAATAAATTTTTTAAATTCCTCTTCATTTGAAAATTTTAAAATGAATTTTTCACCATTTTCAAATGTAAATTGATAAACATCTTTCTGATTTTTAAATTTGTGTATTGTTAGATTGTGTTGATAAAATTCTTGAATTGATGTTTTAAAAATAATTTTATCATTTTCAATTTCAATATTTGTTTTTCCAATATTTTTAAGTTTTGAATTCAAAATATTGATTTCATATTGGTTTTGATTTTCATTTTCATTTTCATTTTCATTTTCATTTTCATTTTCATTTTCATTTTCATTTTCATTTTCACTTTGATTTTTATTTTCATTTTGATTTTGATTTTGATTTTGATTTTGATTTTGATTTTGATTTTGATTTTCATTTTCATTTTCATTTTGACTTGATTTTAAATTTTGATTTTGATTTGGATTTTGATTTTGATTTGTATTTTGATTTTGATTTTGATTTGGATTTGTATTTTGGATTTTCATTTTGATTTTTATTTTTCATTATTTTATTTTATTTTATCTTTTTGTGAATTATCATCTTTATTTGTATGTGTATTTATTTCAGTTGTGGTATTATCTTCATCTTTTTTTACTTGTGATTGATTATTATCTTTATCTGTTGAATTATTGATTTTGATTTTTCTTGTTTCATTATCCTTTTTTTTGATATCTCCTTTGATTCTTTTTTTGATTTGTTTTTCTTGATTTCCTTTACCTTTATCATTAATTTGAAATTCTTGAGAATTTGATTTTGAATTTGAATTTGATTTTGATTTTGATTTTGAATTTGATTTTGAATTTGATTTTGATTTTGATTTTGAATTTGATTTTGATTTTGATTTTGAATTTGGTTTTGATTTTGAATTTGATTTTGAATTTGAATTTGATTTTGAATTTGAATTTAATTTTGATTTTGATTTTGGATTTGGATTTTGGTTTTGGTTTTGATCTGTATTTGGATTTGGTTTTGAATTTGAATTTGAATTTGATTTTGATTTTAGATCTGTATTTGGATTTGGATTTTGATTTGTTTCAGTTGTGGTATTATGTTCATCGTTTTTTTCTTTTTCTTGATTTTGGGTTGGTTTTCTTCTTCTCTCCTGTTCCAAATTTCGTGGTTTGTTTTTTTCTTTTTTTCCGTTATGTTCTTTATGTTCTGTTTCTTTAAGAGGGTGTTCAGATGTCTTTTCTTTATTTTTTTTAGAGCTCATAATAAAATAATAAAATAATAAAAAGAAAAAAATGAAAAATAAAAAAAGGAAAAATAAAAAAAGGAAAAATAAAAAAAATAAATAAATAAAAAGTGGATTTTGAAAAAATTAGTCATTTTTATTTTAAAAAGAAAAAAAAGAATTTAAATTAATAAATTAAAAGAGGAATTAAAATTGGAATTAAAAATAAATTCATTTTCTTTTATTTTTGTTTATTAAATTATAAATTAAAAAATGAAAAAAATTTAAATTATTTTTTTTTTCATTTTTTTTCTTTTTATTTTAAAATGGAAAAAAAATTTTGTATTGGAATTGATGAAGCTGGAAGGTAAATTAATTATTTAAAAAGAAAAATAAAAAACAATTTAAAAATTTTTAACGAATTTTATTATTTAAAATAAATAAAAAGAGGATGTGTTTTAGGTAAAATTCAAAATAGAAATTAAAATTTAAAAAAAATATCTTTTAAGAATTTATTATTATTTATATTATTATTATTATAAAATAAAAGGTTCAATGATTTATTCAAGTTGTGTTTGTCCTAAAAATAAGAAAAAATCATTAAAAAAATATGGAGTTGATGATTCAAAAAAATTAACAAGAAAAAAAAGAAATGAAATATTTAATACACTTAAAACTAAAAAATATGTTGAATTTGGGATTAAAGTTATTAGTTCTGAAGAAATTTCAATGAAAATGTTAAGAAATGAACCAGAAAATTTAAATTTAATTTCGCATAAAGCAGCTATTAATTTAATTAAATTTGCAACTAAAAAATTTAATATTGCAGAGGTTTATGTTGATACTGTTGGGTATTTTTATTATTTCTGAATAATTTGAATTCAAATTCAAAATCAATTTAAAATCAAAATTCAAATTCAAATTCAAATTCAAAATCAAAATCAAAATTCAAATTCAAATTAAAATTAAAATTAAAATTAAAATTAAAATTCAAAATCAAATTCAAAATCAAAATCAATATAAAATTCAAATTCAAAATCAAAATCAAAATCAAATTCAAAATCAAAATCAAATTCAAAATTAAATTCAAAATCAAATTCAAAACAAAAATCAAATTTAAATTCAAAATCAATTTTTGGATATAATTTAGACCTGCTAAAAAATATAAACAATTATTAAAGAAAAATTTCCCAAAAATTCCAAAAATTGTTGTTGAAGAAAAAGCAGATTCAAAATATCCACTTGTTAGTGCAGCTAGTATTTGTGCTAAAGTACATAGAGATGATATGTTAGAGAATTGGATATTTAAAGAAATTAATATTAATATTGATCGTGCATTTGGATTAGGATATACAAGTGGTAGATAATTAAAATTCAAATTCAAAATCAAAATTAAAATTCAAATTCAAAATCAAAATTAAAATCAAATTAAATTCAAAATCAAATCAAATTCAAATTCAAATTCAAAATCAAATTCAAATTTAAAACCAATATAAAATTCAAAATTAAAATTAAATTCAAAATCAAAATCAAAATCAAATCAAATTCAAATTTAAATTCAAATTCAAATTTAAATTTAAATTCAAATTCAAATTCAAATTCAAATTCAAATTCAAAATTCAAAATTAAAATCTAAATCAAAATCAAATTCAAATTTAAATCAATATAAAAATAAAAATAAATAAAAATCAAAATCAAATTCAAAAATAAAATTAAAATCAATATAAAAATAAAAATAAATAAAAATCAAAATCAAATTCAAAAATAAAATTAAAATCAATATAAAAATAAAAATAAATAAAAATGAAAAAATTTATTAGAATCGGCAGTCACAAATTGGATGAAAAAAAATTCAGACTTCGTTTTTGGTTTCCCAACAATTATTAGATTCAGTTGGAAAACAACAATTTTATTTATGCAAAAAAATTGTGCTAAAATTAACTTGAAGAAAAAACAAGAAAAAATCAAAATAAAAAAAACAAATAAAAAATCAATTAGAGGGAAAAGAAAAAGATCACCAAATTCTTCACAATTAAGTCAAAATTCAATTGAAAAAGGGAATTTAAATACAACTTTTTTTATTAAAAGGGGAATTTCTTCAACTAAAATTAATGATTTATAAAAAAAAAAATTTGAAAAATTATAATTTTCATTTTTTTTCATTTTTGGAAAATTTTTTTTTATAAAAAAGAAATGTCAAGAATTGGTTTGTTTAATAAATCAAATAATTCACAAATCCCTTTAAAAAAAGTGAAATTTCAAACGAATATTATCGATTTTGCTGCAAAAGTTTCTGTTGATCAAGTTTTTGAAAATGAAGAAAAATTTCCTATTGAAACTGTTTTTGTTTTTCCTCTTAATTCAAATTCTGCAATTTTTGGATTTGAAATTTTAATTAATAACGAAAAAATTATTGGAAAAGTGAAAGAAAAAGAAAAAGCACAACAAATTTACAATGATTCAATTTCAAAAGGAAAAACAGCGTAAATAATTTAGGAAAATCAAAACAAAAAAAAAAAAGCAAAAAATTTTTTCGTTTATTATTTTTGAAATATTTTCGAAAAATTTTTTTTTAGGTTTAAATTAGATCAGGAAACTCCAGATATTTTTGTTACAAATGTTGGGAATTTAGCTCCGAAACAAAGTTGTACAATAACAATCCTTTATGTCACAACTCTTTATGAAAATGAAAAAAACCAATATGGATTGTTTTTGCCAACTTCAATAACAAAATGCTATGTTCCACTTTCTGATCAAGAACGAGCGCAGAATTTAAACAGCCAAACACTCCAATATTCCACAGATATCGGTGTTGATATTGAATTCAGTTTCAGAATCAAAATGAGTTCTCGGATCGTTTCAATTACTTCAATAACTCATAGTTTGCCAAATCAAATCAATATTGAAAAAAATGAATCAAATTTTTTATTCAGTCCTCAAAAGAAGGAAATTGGGAAAGATTTTCTCATTTCAATTCAAGAGGAAACCCCTCATGCGCCCAGAGTAATTTCGGAGGTTGATGAAACAGAGGAAATTGTTTCAATGATCACAATGTATCCGCAATTGCCGAAAGATAAACTCAACACGGAATTGATTTTCCTAGTTGATCGAAGTGGGAGCATGAGTGGGAAATCGATTGATTATGTCAAATCAACTTTGGAGCAGTTTCTCCAAATCATCCCCAAATCATCCTATTTCAATATTGTTGGATTTGGGTCTTCTTTTGTGTATTTGTTTCCAAAATCACGGAAATACTCAAGTGAATCAATCAAAGAAGCTGGTGATCATGTTTCTCAAATGAGCGCAAATCTTGGCGGAACGGAACTGAAGGAACCTTTGAAATCAATATTTGAAAACGAACCGCCAGTTGGATTCTCGAGACAAATCTTCTTGCTCACTGATGGAGCTGTGTCAAATACCGAAGAGATCATTTCGCTTGTGAAATCGGAATCAAAGACAACAAGGATATTCACTTTTGGGATCGGCCATGGAGCCTCAAAAGAGTTGATTGAGAACATCGCCAAAATCACAAATGCAAATTTCGAGATGATTTTGGATCACTCATCAATACAATCTCAAGTTATGAAGCAATTCGAGCGTTCTTTGCAACCTTCGATTACAAATCTCAATATTTCATGGGAAGGCGTCTCTGCCAAGCATATAACACCTTATTATCTTCCTCCGATTTTCTCAAATCAACGATACTTATTTTTTGCCTTCATCTCAAATCAGAAGGAAAAAGTGGAAAAAGCAACCGTTATAATTTCAGGACAGATTTTGGATGAGAAAGTGGAATGGAAATTGGATTTCAATCCGCAAAACTTGCAAAGAGACTCAACTCTTCATAAATTAGCAGCAAAATCAATGATCAAGGATCTGGAACAGAAATCAAGTTCTTTCCACACAAAGATGGGGAAACTCAAAAAGGGATTAAGAAAAGAAGCTGTTGAACAGGAAATTCTCAGATTGAGTCTGAAAAACCAAATTGTTTCTTCTCAAACAAGTTTTGTTTCTTATGTTCAAGATCCCTTAAATTTGAACCATTTCCAAGAAATGAAATTTGTTCCCATTGAAATACAATCCCCAACTCAATCCTCTCCCAAAAAAAATACCCGCAAATCATCCTTTAATAACTTTTCTTGTTTTGCTCAAAGAGTAACAAGATCCGAATTTTCCCAAAAAGAAGATTTTCAAGAAGATCAAAAAAATTTCCACAAAATGGAAAAGGAAGTCCATCAAGTTTTACATGAAATTTATCAAGAAATGGGAAAAGATTCTCCTGTGGAAATTTATAAAAGAATGAACGAGAGAGAAGAACAAAAAGATGTGGAGATTACTGAAGTTTTCAAACAAAAAATTCTTGAAAAACATCTTGAATCATTGGAAAAAATTAAAAACGAAAATTTTCAAATTCCAAAAATTGTTTTGAATGTTGGTTCTTTTGACATCATTTCTTCATCACAAACCCAAGAAGGAAATTGGGAAATTTCTCAAGAATTATGTTCTGCTGTTGGTATTTCGCAAGAAGTTATTGAAAATTCAAATCCTTTTATAAGTTTTTCTTTGAAAACTTGGTTCAATATTTTAATTATTTCTTTAATTCAAGTTTGTTTTCCTAAATTTATTCAAATCTCTAAAAAAGCAGAAGAATGGTTAAAAAAAGAAGAAATTCAAAACATTGATTTAATAATTGAAGAAACAAAAAGAAGGATTTTTATAAGAGATTTTTAAACTCAAAAATTTTAATTTTAATTTTAATTTTAATTTTAAATTTGATTTTAATTTTAATTTGAATTTGATTTTAAATTTGGATCAAAAAAAATTTCCACTTTTTTGGTTTTTTACTTTTTTGGTTTTTTTTTATTATTATTAGATTACTTCGTTGTTCAAAATCAAAATTAAAAAAAAAATTATTTTGAGAAATATTTCCAATCCAAAAAAAAAAAAAAATATAAAGAGAAACAAAAACAGAAAAATGAACAAACAAATGAGAAAAAAAAAGGAAAAAAAAAAAGGAAAAAAAGGAAAAAAAGAAGAATAAACTATAAAATGGAACAAAATTTCTTTTTGCGTTCAGGAAGAACAGATTGAGGATTCAAAGAGATTCTATTCATTTCTCTTGCCAAAAAATGGAAAGGATCTTCAACGTTTGTTCTAAGTTTAGCAGAAGTTTCAAAATAACGAGAATTTTTTTGCTTAGCGAATTTTTCCGCTTCAACAAAATCAACACATCTATCTTTTTCCAAATCTGATTTATTTCCAACAATGACAATAGGGAATTTATCAGTTTCTTTAACTTTATAAATTTGGGAAATAAGATTCGGGACAGATTCATAAGATTCACGATCAACAAGAGAAAAAACAATAATAAAACCGTCACCAGATCTTAAATGAGTATCATGAATAACTGAGAATTCTTCTTGTCCTGCTGTGTCAAGAAGATCCAATACATAAACTTCATCGTCTAATTCAATTTGCCTTCTATAAATGTCTTCTATTGTTGGTTCATATGCATCTACAAATTTCCGATGAACAAATTGTAATGTTAATGCTGATTTGCCAACTCCTCCAATTCCAATTATTACTACTTTGAAATTTGGCATGTTTTTATTTTATTAAATTTTTTTTTTTTTTTCAATTTGAAAATGTAACTAAAAAAAAAAGCAAAAAAAAATTTTTAAAATTGACGAAAAAAGCAATTTTGTAATTTAAAAAAATAAAAACAGAAAAAAATGAAATTTTATTTTTCTTTAATTTTTTTTTTTAATTTTTTTTTTTAATAAGCGAATTTTTTTTTTTTTTGAATAAAAAAAATTTTTTTTTCTCCTTTTTTTTAAATTTTTAAAAATTTTTTAAAGAATTTTTATTAAATAAATATAAAAATAAATATTAAATTAAATATAAAAAGTGGAATAAATATTAAATTAAGCATAGAAATAAATATAGAAATAAATATTAAATCAATTTATAAATAAATATTAAATTAAATATTAATTCAATTTATAAATAAATATTAAAATAAATATAAAAAAAATATTAAATTAAATATTAAATTAAATATAAAAAAAGTGGAATAAATAAATATAAAAAAAGTGGAATAAATATTAATTCAATTTATAAATAAATATAAAAAAAATGGAATAAATAAATAATAGAAATAAATAAATAAAAAAAAAAATATTAGAAATAAATATTAAAATTTAGAAATAAAAATAAAATAAATATAGAATTTAAAAATAAATATAAATATTAAAAATTAAATATAAAAATTTTGGAATAAAAATAAAAAATGGAATTAAATTAAATATAAATTTAGAAATAAATATTAAAAATAAAATATTAAAAAAAATAAATTAACTCAATTTTTAGAAATAAATATAAAAATGGAATAAATAAATATTAGAAATAAATATTAGAAATAAATATTAAATTAAATATTAAAATAAAAAATTAAAATAAAACAGTATTTAAAGATGTTTTAATTAAAAAAAAAGAAATAAAAAATTTTTTTTAATTAAATTTTTTTCATTTTTTTACTTTTATTTAAAAAAAAGCGAAAAAAAAACTTAATTAAAAAATTAAATTTAAATTAAATTAAAAAATGGCAGATAGACAACAAGAAAGAGAAGATCTTATAAGTAATAAAATTATTGCAGAAATCAAAATTAAAAAATTAAAAGAATTTAGAGGAGAATTAAAAGAACATTTCAATTCAGTTGAAGAAGAATTAAAAAAACATGAAAATGATCCAATTAATTATATAACTCAACTTCAAAAAGGATTAAATGAAGCAAAATTCGCACAAGAATCACTTCATGAACCAATAGATCTTGGTGCACTTTTTTATGAATATCAACAAGGAAATCAAGAAATTTGTGATAATATTCTTGATGAACATAAACAAAAATTATTAAAACAAATGCAACAAATTAAAAACAGAGGAGAATTAGTTTATCTTTATGGAAAAATATTAGAAGAACAAGCAAATTATGATGAAGAACAATATATTGAAAGACAACAAGAAAGAGAATTAGCAAAAAAACAAAGAAAAGAACAACTTGATAATGAAAATAACAATAATAATAATAATGATGAAAAAGAAAAAGATGAGAAAAAAGATGAGAAAAAGATGAAAAAAAAGAACCAGTTAAAAAAACTTGGAAAGAAAGACTTGAAGAACATAAAAAAGAATATTCTAAATTATGGGCTCCTAAAACAAAACAAGAAATTGAAGTTCCTGAAGAATATATTAATTCAATTTTTGATTTAATGGATCAAGAAATTTTAGAAATGGCAAGATTAAATGTTAAAAGTTTTATTGAAAATGAATTATTAGCACTTGTTCAAGAAGAAGAATTAAAATATGTTTTGAGTTTTATTCGTAAAAATATTCATATGCCTGGATTTTTTAGACAAAATGCATCTGGAATACTTAGATCTGAATTAAAACTTTCTGAATGGACTGGTGCTTTAACAATTTTAATTTCTAAATTTAAAGAATTTAAATGGAATGAAATAACATCACTTAGAAGTATTTTTACAAGAAAAAGATTTAGAATATTTTTGAAAGAAGATTTTATGACACTTGTTTTAACTAATTTAATTGGATTAAGATGGCAAATGAAATTAAAACAAATTTTAAGAACACTTCATCATTCTGGAATTAATTTCCCTTCTTTTGTTAATCATTCATCAGCAATCCAATACAGAAAACAAAAAGTACATTCATTATTTATGCCATTTTGTCCTGATAATTTATATGATTATCAAAATGTTGATAATTATGGACAAACAAGATTTTCAACAAATCAAACACAAGGACCTGATTCTTTTCAAAAATTATTATGCCATTTAAATGGAGAATTATCATTTTTAAGAGCTGTTTTTCCAGAAAGATCATTAGCATTTTTTAGAACTGATATTAAAGATTATTTCCCAAGAATTCAACACAATACACTTCTTTATATATTAAAGAAAATAGGAGTTACAGATGATTGGATTGAATTTTTTAGAAAATTTCTTGAAGTTGTTGTTCATATTGAAGGAGAAACATACGTTTGTCAAAGAGGAATTCCATTAGATCACAGTCTTTCAATTTTATTTAGTGATTTAATGTTATGGTTAATGGATGTATCAGTATTTAAAAAAACTGATGTTGAATTAATTAGAGCATTAGATGATATCTTCTTTATTACAGTTGATACTGAAAGAGCAACCAGAGCATTTAAAGAAATTGAAAACTTTTGTTCTAAAATGGGATTTGAATTAAATTATGATAAAACTGGATATTCATTTAGTGATGGAAGTAAAATTGAAGAACTTGAAAACAAAACCAAAGAAATCAAATGGGGATTATTAAAATTAAAAGATTGTGATTGGATAATAAGTGATGAAAGTTTAAAAGAAGTTCTTGATGGATTTAAAGATGCAATTTCATTTGATTCACCAGTTTTAACAATTATTTCATTATGGAATAGTTATATTCATTATATTATCAAGAATTTAGGAATATTTGTTTATTTAGGAAAAGAACATCTTAATAATGTTTCTAAAAAGATCAAAGAAATTGAAAAAGAAATATTTGGAGAAAAAGGAATTGTTAAATTAATTAAAGAAAAGATATTAGAAAGATTTGGAGAAGGAAACATTAAAGATATTCCATTAGGATTTATTTTCTTACCATTAGAATGTGGAGGGCTTGGATTATTTCAACCTAATATTTACATTTACACATTCAAACAAAGTTCAGATTACAGAGTTGAAAAACCAACAACATTAAAACAATCAACAGAAGATCTTGGATTTGGATTATCACCATTTACACAATATGGAACAACATCATTATTACAACAACAAAATCAAATGTTTTCAAATCAATATGGAGGAGGATTTGCAGCAAAAAAATCAGCATTTGGATTTGGGCCAAGATACACTTCTTCATCAATGAAATCAACATCAATGAAAGCAGTTCCTAAAATGATGGCTAAAAGAAAAGTATTTGGAAGAGCTAAATCCAAAAGCAAACCAATATTTGCCAAAATTGAATCAGAATCTGATGAATATGAAGATGAATATGATGATAATGAAAAAGATATAAAAGATAAAAAAGGAGGAAAAGAAGAAAAAGAAGAAGAAGAATTAAAAGTGCCAGGAATTCCAGATTTTTTTAATTGTCCTGAAATGTTATTAAATCAAGAATATGGATATTTTTATAATCAACTTCAACAACCATTAGATCAAAGTGGACCATCACATCATAATGTTGATTTATCATCACAATATTCATATGGATATGGATATGGATATGGAGGAGGAGGAGGAAGATTTGGATATAGATCAAAAATGATGGCAAGAAGAAGAGCAAGACCAAGAACAACAACAGCAAGTTATACAACACCATATCATATTTGGTTATTCCATATTTATGATGATTTAAAAGATTTTGCAGGCAAACTTGATTATCAACATCCTGATTTAATTCCATCAATTTTAATCAAACAAATCAAATCAAATCAAAGAAATTTATAATTTTCCAATTTACAATTTTCAATTCAATTTACAATTTAAAATCAATAATTCTTTTAATTTATAATTTAAAATTAATAATTCTTTTCAATTCAATTTATAATTTAAAATCAATAATTCTTTTTAATTCAATTTATAATTTAAAATTAATAATTCTTTTTAATTCAATTTATAATTTAAAATTAATAATTCTTTTTAATTTAATTTACAATTTAAAATTAATAATTCTTTTTAATTTAATTTATAATTTAAAATTAATAATTCTTTTTAATTCAATTTATAATTTAAAATCAATAATTCTTTTCAATTTAATTTACAATTTAAAATCAATAATTCTTTTTAATTTAATTTATAATTTAAAATCAATAATTCTTTTTAATTCAATTTACAATTTAAAATCAATAATTCTTTTTAATTCAATTTATAATTTAAAATCAATAATTCTTTTCAATTTAATTTACAATTTAAAATCAATAATTCTTTTTAATTCAATTTACAATTTAAAATTAATAATTCTTTTCAATTCAATTTATAATTTAAAATTAATAATTCTTTTTAATTCAATTTATAATTTAAAATTAATAATTCTTTTTAATTTAATTTATAATTTAAAATTAATAATTCTTTTTAATTTAATTTACAATTCAAAATCAATTATTCTTTTCAATTCAATTTACAATTTAATAAAAACAAAATTCAAACAAAATTTTTTTTCATTTTTTATTTTTCATTTTTTATTTTTCAAAAATAAATAAAAAATAAAAGTTTAAATTAAAAAAAATTAAATTAAAAATGAATCAAGAAAATCAAAATCAAAACCAAAATCAAAATCAAAATCAAAATCAAAATCAAAATCAAAATCAAAATCAAAATCAAAATCAAAAGTAAAAAAATAAACAAAAAAAAACAAAAAATAAAAAAAATTTTTTTTTCTTTTTATTTCTTTATTAAATTAAAATTTAATTTATTTTAAACATTAAATCAATTCAAAAAACAAACAAAAAACACAAAAAAAAAAACAAATTTATTTTTATTTTTAAATTATTTATTTTTTAATAATAATAAAAAAAACAGAAATCAAAAATCAAAATCAAAATCAAAATCAAAATCAAAATCAAAATCAAAATCAAAATCAAAATCAATTCCAAAATCAAAATCAAAATCAAAATCAAAATCAAAATCAAAATCAATTCCAAAATGTAAGAAATCCAAGAAATTCAAGAAATTCAAGAAATCAAAGAAATCAAAGAAATCAAAATCAAAACCAAAGAAATCAAAATCAAAATCAAAATCAAAATCAAAATCAAAATCAAAATCAAAATCAAAATCAATTCCAAAATCAAAATCAAAATCAAAATCAAAATCAAAATCAAAATCAATTTCAAAATGTAAGAAATCCAAGAAATTCAAGAAATTCAAGAAATCGAAGAAATCCAAATCAAAATCAAAGAAATCCAAATCGAAGTCCAAATAAAAGTCCAAATCAAAGAAATCAAAATCAAAATCAAAATCAAAATAAACCAAAAACACAAAAAGAAATTGCTCAAAAAGAATTTCGAAATTTTACATTTGAACTTCATAATGGATTAAGAAATAATGATATACCAAAATTAAATGATCTTTATAATATTAAAGTTGTTGAATTATCAAAAATACAAGTTAGTTTATGGCCAAATACTCAAGAAATTCTTCAATTTATTCATAATATTTCTCAAAGTATATTTATTTATAAAAATTAATATTAAAATTAAAATTAAAATTAAAATTAAAATTAAAATTAAAATTAAAATTAAAATTAATATTAAAATTAAAATTTAAAATTAAAATAAAATTAAAATTAAAATTAAAATAAAATTAAAATTAAAATTAATATTAAAATTAAAATTAAAATTAAAATTAAAATTAAAATTAAAATTAAAATAAAAATAAAAATTAAAATTAAAATTAATATTAATATTAATATTAAAATTAAAATTAAAATTAAAATTAAAGACAAAAAACAACCACAAGAAACACATGAACTTCTTCCACTTTTATATCAAGAATTATATTATCGATATATCTTTTCCAAAGAAAAACCATCATTAGAATATTATGTTAAATCATATTTAAATTATGAAGAATTATTTGAAAAAGTAAAACAACCACAAAATAAAAGAAGTATAAATTTACCGATAAATTGGTGTTGGGATATTATTGATGAATTCATTTATCAATTTCAAAGCTTTTCAATTTTTACAAATCAATTAAAATATCCAAGAGATAAAAATGAAATTAATGAATTAACAACCAAATATAAAGATATTTGGAATCCAAGAAATGTTTTGAAAAGATTACAAAATCTTAGTCAAATATCTAAATTTGATGAATTACAAAATCCAGAAAAATTCAAAATTGAAAATTTATTAGGATATTTTTCAATGATTGGACAAATTTTAATTAATACACAAATTGGAGATTATAATCTTGCATTACAATATGCTAAAAATTTCAATTTATTTGAAAGAGATTTTTATACAAGAGTATTAAGATGTAGTATGAGTTTACATTATAATGTTGGATTTTGCTATTTAATGACAAATCAATTTGTAAATGGAATTAAACATTTTGCATCAATTTTAAGTTATTTTTCAAGAGTTAAACAAAATGATTTATTAGAATTTCAACAAGAAGCAATAATGAAAAAAGTCGATCAAATGTATTCATTACTTGCAATATGTTGGGTATTTGGATCAGATAAATTTTCTAAAATACCTGATATAATATTAGAAAATTTAGAATCAAAACATTCATCACAAATTACAAGAATTAAGAATGGGTAAATAATATAAATTAAAATTTAAAATTAAAATTAAAATTAAAATTAAAATTAAAATCAAAATTAAAATTAAAATCAAAATTAAAATTAAAATTAAAATTAAAATTAAAATTAAAATTAAAATTAAAATTAAAATTAAAATTAAAATTAAAATTAAAATTTAAAATTAAAATTAAAATTAAAAATAAAAATTAAAATTAAAAATTAAAATTAAAATTAAAATTAAAATTAAAATTAAAATTAAAATTAAAATTAAAATTAAAATTAAAAATTAAAATTAAAATTAAAATTAAAATTATAA
This sequence comes from Anaeramoeba ignava, assembly GCA_028826165.1. Lineage (NCBI taxonomy): Eukaryota > Anaeramoebidae > Anaeramoeba > Anaeramoeba ignava. The sequence continues at coordinate 235,892 of JAPDFW010000100.1, forward strand.
ATAAAATTTAAAATTAAAATTAAAATTAAAATCAAAATTAAAATTAAAATTAAAAATAAAATTAAAATAAAAATTAAAAATTAAAATTAAAATTAAAATTAAAATTAAAATTAAAATTATAATTAAAATTAAAATTAAAATAAAATTAAAATTAAAATTAAAATTAAAATTAAAATTAAAATTTAAAATTAAAATTAAAATAATAAAATTAAAATTAAAATTATAATCAAAATTAAAATTAAAATAAAATAGAGAAGAAGAAGCATTAATTGAATTATTTTCATTATCAACACCAAAAACAATTAATATTTCACAAGCACAATTTTTAAAAGAAAACATGATTAAAAGAAAATTATCAAATCAAATTGAATTATTTAAAAACAAAATGAGACCACATCTTGAAGCATTAAAACTTAAAAGAAATCTTGAAATGTATCAAAATGTTGAAATTTCTAAATTAGCAAAAAACACAAACAAAAATGAAAAGAAAATTATTGAAGAATTATTATTATTAAAATCAAGAATTTTAGAAATTAATTTATATAAAAACAAAAATGAAAAAAATGAAAAAAATGAAGAAGAAGAAGAAATTAATAAATTAGATCAAGGTATTCAATTTTTAATTGAAAAACAAACAGTTAAAATTGAAGAAATCAAAAATCAAAAGAAAATTGGAGCATATTTTATTTACCAAATTTCAAATTTATCAGATTTAAAACTTAATCAAATTTAAAATCAAATTTAAAATAAAAATTAAAATTAAAATCTAGAATCAAAATCAAAATCAAAAATAAAAACAAAATTAAAGCATAATAAAATTTTCATTTTATATTGCTGGAAAAAGACGAAAAATTGAATTGGTAAATTTGATTTGAATTTAAATTTGAATTTAAATTTGAATTTTGATTTAAATTTTGAGAAACAAATAAAGAAGAATTTGATTCAATTAATTACTAAATTTCGATGATATTTTTGAAATTTCTTCACACCATAAATTTAAAAGGTAAACCTCCTTGTTTTTCATTTCTTTGATATTTTATATTCTTTTCTGAATCAAAAATCAAATATATCAGCAACTCGACTTGAAACAATTTCAACAACATTTTTAAGAAATTGTGGTTCTTGTTTCTTGCTTTTTAAGAAAAATTTTCTTTCATTTTCTAAAGATAGAAAAGTAATTGAATTTTTAAATCAATATCTAAATCTCCTAAATTTTTTTAAAACATCATCAATAAATTCTTCATCTAAAAGAAACATATCTTGCTTTAAAGAATTTAAAATTGTCTAAATTTTTTAAAATCAAATTTTAAATATTAATTTAAATATTTATTTAAAAATTGATTTAAACATTAATTTAAATATTGATTTAAATACTAATTTAAAAATTAATTTTAATATTAATATAAATATAATATTGATTTAAAATATTAATTTAAATATTTTAAGATGAATTTAAATATGATTTAAATATTAATTTAAATATTTAATTTAAATATTAATTTAAATATTGATTTAAATATTGATTTTAAATATTAATGTTGTTTAATATGTAAATAATTTGGGTATGGTTGGTTTAAATATTATTATGTACATTGTTCTAAATATTTAAATATTGATTTAAATATTGATTTAAATATTAATTTAGGTGGATTTAAATATTTGATTTTAAACATTTATTTAAAGAGAAGAGGTAAAATATTGGGCTACATTCACTTGGGTTATTTGGGATATTAATATATAGAGGGATGATTTAAATATCAATTTTCAAATGGTTAATTTAAATATTAATTTAACACTTAAATATTAATTTAAATATTAATTTAAATATTGATTTGGGTCATTTAGGTAGTCAAAATATTGATTTCTGCAAATGATATGATTAAATATTAATATAAATAGTTAAGTTCTCAAATACAGAATTTTAAACATAAATATTAATTTAGCCATCACTAAAGGCTTAATTTAAATATTAATTTAAAGAGCCATTATAAATATATTTAGTAAATAACATAC